>OX421222.1:8254553-8563496 GCA_949125135.1 Alcis repandata
TCATCGACGATGGAAGACACTGAATCTTGCGACACAGGACTCACCTAGTGCAAGATTCAGGGTTCATACACAATTCTGTAACATTTTTTCTGACAAATAAACAAATTTTAATTTTTTTAATTTTAATTTTATTTTTGTCAATGTTAGTAATAAATAGGTATGTACATACATCTAGATTTAGTTGATACTTGAAACACTTTTATTAAACCTAGTCTGGCCAATACTGTTACAATTAAAAATATAAATAAAATTTTACATTTGAATTTAGAGTCATTTTTATATGATTGTTCATTGTGTTTTCTTATTTTGGCGCCAATACATTGTACAATATTTTGCGATAATAAAATGGAGTGGTGATAAAGAGAACCGAATCGCTGTGATTGCATTACACAAAGTAGGTATAGAGCCAAATGCAATTTTTAAAACTCTCCACGCTTGGTATAGTCAAATGTTTGTGTACCGGGCTATTAATAGGTACTCGTACAATGAGATCTCTGTTTGTGACAGAAAAAGATCTGGCCGTCCACGTAGTGTTCGTACAAAAAAGGTGGTCAAAGCAGTATTAACTAGTTGACTCGCGAACGTACACATTTATTTTGTACGTTGACCGTTGGTCACGTGACCGTCGGAAACGTACACATGTGTACGTTTCCGAGCCACCATTTTGAAAAGGTTACGCCCATTCGATTCTCACTCGATTCTCATTCGACCTTTTCAAAATGGTGCGTGTCCGTACACATGTGTACGTTTCCGAGCCTACTGAAATTTAAATTTTAATTTTAACGTCTCGCGAGTCAAAGGGTGGGAAAAAAATCGAAGAAATCCTGCCCAAAAGCATAAGATTTTATCTCGGGAGATGAAGATAGTACCTAGAACCATGTCGCGTATTTTAAAAGATGACTTAGGACTTGCAGCCTTTAAGAGACGCACTGGTCATTTCCTAACTGATAATCTAAAAAATAATAGGGTGGTAAAATCGAAACAACTACTGCTGAAGCGGTACGCAAAGGGACGTCACAGAAAAGAATTGTTAACGGATGAGATTTTTTTTACAATTGGGCAACATTTTAACAAACAATGACCGTATTTCTGCTCAAAGCTCGAAGGAAGCTTCCCAATTAGTCGACAGACTGCAACGTGGGCCTTATCCGACTTCAGTATTTGTTTGGTGGGGTGTTAGCTATGAAGAAGTGACTGAGCCATATTTTTGTAAAAAAGAAAAAGTTAAGCCCATAAACAACACCATGTTCAATAACCAAGTATGGTCCTTCCAACAAGACCCGGCGCCGGGTCATAAAGCTCGGTCCACGCAGTCTTGGTTGGAAGCGAGCGTTTCGGACTTCATCAGTCATCAGAGCTGAAGACTAGCCGTCGTCGTCTAGTCACGGTCTCCGCTGGATTATGAATTTTGGTCAGTTTTAGAGAGTAGGTACGTCTTGCTTTAACTAAACGCTATGATAATTTGGAGTCCTAAAACAATCCATACGATTGGCAGTAAGAATTTTCCCATGGCCTCAACGATTATAAGACTGCATTGCAGCGAATGGAGACCACTTTGAATAAACTTTTTACTTAGATTTTAAATTGTTTTATATTTATGTATTGAACTAACACACTGTAAAAGTAATAAATGATATTACCTATAACTATTAATATACAATAATTATATATAAATAATAGTTAGTGATTGTTTTTCAATAAGATAGAAAACTATAGTGAACCGTTTGGAGACGTTGCCGTACAGTGCTTCTCGCGGCCGTATTCCGGCGCGTTTTCGCGAGTAGGTGCAACTATCTCGCTCGCACCTACGCTCTCTCCGTACGTGGCATCCCTTTTTACCGTGCGTCGTTGCCGGTAGGGAGTTCTTTCCCGCTCCCTACCGTAGCCCTACTCCCTTTCGTAGCGGCGCGCCGCCGCTACGAAAAGTCAGTATTCATGGGCTTGCGTAGATTTCTACGCCGGCTGCCGCCATCCCATATCGCATTATACATAATATGGGGAAAATAAAGAAAATTGATATGGCCACCGTGGATTGTGGTCGTGGGTGGTCACGACGACTGCCGCGACCATAGATATTAATATATTTGATATTACCTAAAGATGGAGCCATAGCATAGATTTATTACATAAAGACTCAGATTAACAGATAGAACCATAATTGCTACTTTGTAAAAAAGAGCAAGATGGCAAGTGCCAAACACGGTTGAAAAAGAGAGACAGACATTTCACTTTTTGTCCCCGTCGCTGTAACCGTGCCAAGGTGGGCAAACCACAGATTAGGAATAATAGTTAGGTACTGCGTGAGCCGTCTACGATTTGTAGCTGCCAGGTTGTGAATTATGTTTGCCCAGGATTGTACCCAATAAATTAATAAATAATTAATTTATTGGATTAATTCATATTTCCCGCTGATCCAAAACAAAGATAAGGTACATTATTTTCGCAATCGCAAGATTGCCTATATAATAAAAGATGTTCATAATTTTGAGTAGATTAGTATACTAGTAGTTATTTTCCTACTATTAGACTTTTTCCTACTATGAGCAATTTGTGGCTTGTATATCCTTTCCTTATAACCCTGTATAACAATGTTTTATTTTGTGAAGTTTATAGATTATGAATATTTTATGATTTTAATTTTAATTTTTAATTTTAATTCCTATCCTGGCATCCATTTCAAGAATATAGCTGTCGCATGTGCGGTTACACTTTGGTTCTATCCTATGTAAAACATAATTGTAATCTATGCCATATAGATGGAGCCATAGTGTAACCGCACATTTTTTTTTTTTTTTTGGAATTTTATGACCTGGTAACTAAGACCTTTAGGTCAAGACTTATTTGTTGTGCCCCAGTAAAGTAGTGGAGACTTTACTAGAGGCTTTTGTAGGGAGTTTTGGAAGCAACACGGAATGACACGATTCACTGCATTTTATGATTTGCCCACACTCGTGCACGTCCTCGAGCACTTAATGGTTATTTTCCCCACTTAAAATAAACATTAACACTCAAAATTACACAAGTTTAGTAAAATAACAAAATGAAGCAACATGTCTCTTCCACGTTCCCGCCAAAAGTCTGTAACCGCACATGCGACAGCTATATTCTTGAAATAATACCAGGATAGAAATGCTTCCTCATTTTAAGGGAAAATTTCATAAAATATTCCAAATCTTCATACTTCACAAAATAAAACATTGTTATACAGGGTTATAAGGAAAGGATATGCTAAGCCACAAATCGTTCATAGTAGAAAAATTACTACTAGTATACTAATCTACTCACAATTATGAACATCTTTTATCAGAAGGCCAATCTTGCAACTGCGAAAACGATATACTTATTCTTAGATTTGGGTCAGCAGGAAATATGAAATGGTCCAATAAATATTTATTGGGTACAATCCTAGGCAAACATAATTCACAACCTGGCAGCATCAAATCTGAGAAGTCTCACGTAGTAGCTATTATTCCTAATCTGTGGTTTGCCCACCTTGGCACGGTTACAGCGACGGGGACAAAAAATTAAATGTCTGTCTCTCTTTTTCAACCGTGTTTGGCACTTGCCATCTTGCTCTTTTTTACAAAGTAGCAATTATGGTTCCATCGGTTTATTCTGAGTCAATTATTTTTTGAAATGATATAAACGATCATCAGCGATCATGCGCAAGCGAGTCGCGTCCCTGATGCGGCGGGTGCGTGGTAGCCTCAACAGCTACCTGCAGTTGTTCGCCTGGCGGATGGATCTGGAGTGCCCAATAATGAAGCACTGGACAAATGTGCACATTGAGCACTCCGGAACCAAACCCAAGTATAGGCTTAGATAATTGCTAAGGACATTGTATATTCTATTTTTATTTTATTTTTAGTTTTTCTGTTTTAACATTTTGAATTTAATCCTATGACATTTGAATGATTTTTTAATATTGTAATTTGTAATTTTCAATTTTATTATTATTTGTTTTTATTTTATTTTTTTAATGATTTCTGATTTTATCTATAATTTAAATTTTGTAATAAGTAGAACTTAACTATATGGACATTTGTGGTCTGAAATAAAGATTATTATTATTATTATAAAAAAACATACAATATTACGACGTCCGTTATTTCACGGCCTTATGTAAAAAAACCTAATAATAACCTACTGTTGCATCCTAAATTTCATGGCTGAAATACAAGAAAAAGATCGATTACTTTTCTACTTGCCAGCAACAAACGAGGCATATCAACGGCAAGTTGATTTTCTATGTGTAGTCTATGGTTTTCTTTGTTTGCTGTGGTTTGGCTTCGTAAAACTGGCCGTACAAAACGGGCTGTATATTATCGGCCCGTGCAAATTTTGTGCAGGCTCTTGCGACAACAACAACGAATATAATTTATGATGTATTTATCAGTAGTACATCTAATTAATATGAAAGTATTAAATATGTTAAAAATTGGACACCCAGACACTTATTATTTATTATAATTATTTTTTATAATAGATTTTTAAGGAATTATTCGTTATATAATTATTATTCAAAAAAAATTTAGATGTAATTTGACTACTGCCACTACTACGGCATAACAGTTGTATCGCCATTACCCTTCGAAGGATAGTTTTTACCAATTTCAATTTGAAATATTTCCGCAGAATTACCGGTGGACCCACTTTTTCTTGAGCTTAAAAAATTGCAAATCGTACAAAAAAATTGATAAGAAGTTTTTTAGCCGTATAGTATTAATACAAAGTTCCCAATTCGTCGGTCTTCTCAAAAATTGTAACACTTCCGGCAAAAATTACGTTTGATAAATGGTCATTTTAAAATGAATTATTTCACATAACTTGTCGGGAAAGTATTAATTTTTTGGTGTCAATCGATGCAGGAGGTTTTATTCTATATACATATTTCGAATTTAGGGCAGAATCTTTGAATTTATTTATAATGTTAAATACAGTCATGTTTTAGACATGACAACGAATTTAGCACAACTCGATTTTTCGAAGCCATGTACACGAAAAACGTGTAATAATCATGGTCGTACATTATCATCTCTCGTGGTCATGTATTGTTTTATTTCGTCCGGCTATTTGTTTTCTCCCGCAAAAATAAATAACTCCCAATAGAAAAGAGAAGAATAGTCGTTGTTTATAATTGAATCAGTTTTAATTTATTTTTAATACCTTGTACAGTTGTATGTACTTAAGGTCAATTATTTATACATACTTTTACCACATACCTACAATAATTAAACACGTAATTTATTTTAACTATCTGTGTTTCACCTGTGTATTTATACCTCCTTGTCAATTCAACTTTATCTTTACAGGTACCAGGGAGTTTGCTGGAATACTATCAATAAATCATGAAAGAAATCGAAAAGTTTGATTATTAAAATTGAGTTAAAAACAAACAAGGCAAGATGTTTTTCTATGAACGTATTTGCCTGTGGCTTGGACACTTGAAGTTATCTCGTGTGTTGTTGTTGGTGTCAACTATACTATTTGTGGTGCCTCTCGTTACTCATTACTACTTGTCTAAGGTAAATAAGAACTTATATACTGAAAAAAGATCATAATATATAGCGCTGAAGGTTCTCCACATCGGAAGTTAAGGTTCTTTGTTTAATTCAACCGTAAATTTTGTTTTATAATACCTACTTCTCTCATGTCAGCTGAGGAACCAAGATCATTCATCATCTATACTCTTTTGTCATAGCTGAGCATCATATCAGATTGTTTTATTATTTTCGGTAGTATGACACACAATCAAACTCTGTGGATGCAAACCCACTGCACCATACTCTGGAGGCACTGGGAGACATCTATACAATGAATGCCGCTGATCTTAAAGTGAGAATTCAAGAAATGTTACGAATAAAGGTAAATTCATTTGTTTGAGTTAAGTATAGTAAGTAGAGCTACATAAAATTCAGGAAATAAATGAAGTTTGTAACTAAACTCTATTTGGTTTATCTTCAGGACAAGGAGTCCTATATTTTATTTGTAGTTAAATTGTTTTTTCTTGTACTGGCTGATTTTTGTATTGGGTCTTGTAACGGAGTTAGTTCAAGGTGTGCTAATGAGGTTGGTTGAACAAAAAGTAAAACTCAGGAGTTTTCATAAAGAAAAGTTCTCCATTCAACTAGAATTCACATTTTATAATAACTAAACACTTTTTAATTAATAATTGAACAACATATTATATTCTACAAATCCTACTAATATTATAAATGTCAAAGTTTGTATTTTTTTTTACTCAATCACACAAAAACGTTGTTATGGAATTGGATGAAATTTGGTATGGACATAGCTTAAATAGCTTATCTAGAACTCTAGATTTACATATGTGTAGATTGTGTAGGTTACTCAGAATATTTAACGGTTCCTGTAGGACAGTGCGCAGCTATAAAGTGTATAATATAAAACAGTTTGGCCCTCCCTAAAACATATAAACAGAAGCACCAAAAGTAAGCTAGCATGGGTTTGACCCAAATTCCAGCCTTCTTGATTTGTTGCTAAAGTTCTTAAAAGCCAAAGAAACTAAACCAATCTTTTGAAAAAAGAGAGGTTTTTACAATTTCACTTAGCACCTACATTTCATATGATTTTGGCAAAAATATATCATTTGTACTGGAAAACAAACCAACAATAAAAGAGAACATTTTTTTATACTTGTTGAATACCATATTGTTTTGTTTTACAGGCTTCTGTATCTACTGAGCTTAGAGAACTGGAAGCCCGTCGCGGGCGGCTCCAGCGCGAGGCGGCGGCCGCGAGCGCTCGAGCCGACAGCGCTCGCGCCGAGCACCTCCATGCCGCAGCCGAGCTGCAAAGATTACGAGCTTCAGCCGAACAAGCTCGATTAGCACAGCTCGAAGCCACGCGCCGCGACTCGCCAGCACTCGCGCCGCCCGAGCCCATCCTCGCTTCCCAACCGCCACGATTTCTACCGCCCCCCGACTCCAGCTCGGAACCAAACTGCCGCATGTTCTCTTGCTTCGACCATTCGCGCTGCTCGCTCACCTCGGGCTTCCCCGTCTATCTCTACGATCCAGATAAATACACGCTGCTCGCTGGGGCGGAGGTGGATGGCTTTCTAAAGACTACATTGCGGCAGACGTTCGGGTACAATCCGCATTTGACTCATGAACCCAGTGAGGCCTGCATCTATATTGTCATTGTCGGGGAAGCATTCCCGTTGGATAAGAATGCAGGGTATGTATGACTAATCTTCATCTAATAAAAGTGTTTTCACCCGAACTTAAAATGACGCGCATAAAATATTTCCAAAAAAATGCGAGAAAATTAAATTCGAGTAAAGCTTCTGATTGCAGCTAGTTACACTATCTGATAACCATTCTATGGCTAAACAGCTTCACCAATCAATTTTGGAACTAAACAGTAATAATGTTTTTGTCTTCAGGTCAACCGCAGAGTCCTACAAGCTATACTTGAACGAGACAGCATTGAAGAGCTTACCATACTGGGGCGGTGACGGTCGAAACCACGTGCTATTGAACTTAGCTCGCCGAGAGCTGTCCGTGGGGTCTGGAGACGCGTTCCGGGGCGCGTCCACCGGGAGGGCAATGCTCGCCCAGTCGACATTCACCCATGACCAGTTCCGGCCCGGGTTCGATATAGTGACCCCGCCGGCGCTGGGCCCGCCCGGCGGCGACGTGTGGGCTGAGTGTGCACCCATCGCGCCGGCGAGACGCACGTACCTGCTCAGGTAAAGATAGGAGTCCAAGTGGCTAATTGTATAAAGTTGGTAGTGATTTCCTTTTCCTTTGGTGCCAAGTTCGAGAAGCTTGCGCTTTAGCACCTGTGTATTTCCGCTCTCACTCAGTATCAGAATCAAGAATCTAAAAACTAAAAAAATCATACGCCTTTGACTACAGAACACACTACCAAAACGAGAGGCCAAACGCTAAGTGCAAATAAAAAAACTTCTAAAGTCGCAAGTATAAACACTCCTATTTGGTGTTGTGAATAACTTTGATATAATGTTCACACTATGCTATCGAGCTTATTGTAAGTTATAAAGTGTTTAAACAGTTCATTCGATATGAGTTGACGAGAGCCGCAGCTTCCAGGGGTCGCAGCCGCCCCCGCGCGGCGCGCAGGGCCCGCTCGTGGAACAACTGCAGCGGTCGGTGGCCGCCGCGCCGCCCGCCGACCGCTTCCTGCTGCAGTTCGAGTGCGAGCCGCCGGTGGAGCAGCGCGCGCTGCGCCCGGCCGGCGACTGGGCGCTGTGCGGCACGGACCGCTCGCGGCGAGCTGTGCTGAGGGACTCCACGTTTGTGCTGATCCTGGCGCCCGCAGATGACGAGTATGCGAGTACGGCGCTGTTGCAGGCGCGGCTGTATGAGGCGCTGCGCTCTGGCGCCATCCCCGTGGTAAATATGCGTACTAGTTTTAAACTATTGTAAATGTAAATATATTTGGTGTTGGTTTCTACTCCACTACAGGCAATGAAATTTGACATGGAGTTAGCTTATACCCTGGATTAATATACCCCAGACTTTTAATTCCCACGATATGTCGAAAAATACACTGATTTGTGTGTCGCAACTTATTGTTATTCGTTTAAACTAAAAATTAAAATGGTTACAAAACAACAATTCCATTAATTACAACTTCAATTCTGCTTATCGCGAACCAACTGGTGGTAGTTCAAGTGTTGTCGTACCTCCCGTCGGCTACAGATAGTGGGCGGCGACCGCGTGCGGCTCCCGCTGAGCGAGGCGCTGGACTGGCGGCGCGCGGCCCTGGCGCTGCCCGCGGCGCGCGCCCCGGAGCTGCACTTCCTGCTGCGCGCGCTGCCCGACGCGGACCTGCTGGCGCTGCGCCGGCAGGGCCGCCTGCTGTGGGAGCGGTACCTCAGCTCGGTGCAGGTGACTACTACATGGTGCGAGGCGCTGGACTCTCGCATGAGTATTTTGATACGAAATGATCGATTTCGGTAAAATACTGATTGATCGAACTCTTAGACACGTAAATTTACATTTTGATACACAATATAATCATCATATGCAACCTTTAATCCTCCCACTGCTGGGATACAGGTCTACCCTCGAAGGGTGATTAGGCCGTATTCCACCACGCTGGCCAAGTGCGGGTTGGTGGATTCACATACGCCATTGAATTTCTTCTCCGGACATATGCAGGTTTCCTCACGATGTGTTCCTTCACCGAAAAGCCAGTGGTTTGTAAATTCGTACATAAGTCCCAAAGAACTCATTGGTACGAGTCGGGGTTTGAACCCGCCACCTCAAGAATACGAAGCGGCTGTTCTCCCACTGTGCTACCACGGCTTCGTATAATGCCACGGCACAATATAATAACCAATCAAAACTGTTCCAACAGGCAAGCGTGGACTCCCTAGTGGCTACCATCAGGTCGCGGCTGCTGATCCCCCCGCGGGCCGCCGCCCCCGCCCCCGCGCCTCCCGCCTTCAACGAGTCGCACACGCCCCCGCACTCCGAGCCCGCGCCCCCCGACCCCGAGCCCGAAGAGACTCTCGGCCCCCTAGAAGCCCCCTACCCGAGCCCCGCCTACCGAAGGAACTACTCCATCGGAATAGTCCACGCGTACGCCTCGTGGAACGACTGGGGCGAACCGTTCGCGCTGTTCCCACAACTACCGTGGGACCCGGCTGTTACTTCGGAGGCTCGGTTTTTGGGCTCGGCGGCCGGGTTTAGACCGCTTGGGGCGGGGGCGGGCGGCGCGGGGCGAGAGTTCAGTGAGGCGTTAGGCGGCGACCGCCCTAGAGAGCAGTTCACGATAGTTATTCTCACGTATGAGCGCGAGGCTGTGCTCGCCGCCGCGCTCGCGAGACTGCGCGGCCTGCCCTACTTGAACAAGGTAATGTTACACTTTACCACCCACCAATGTTCTCTACATCATAATATTATAATGATGAGTGTGAAACGTTCATTATAATTAATAATAACGATGGCATATTGACACGTTCGCGCCAATAAAGAGCTGAACGCATAAGAGCCGACTCGATGTTATGGAGTAGACGTACGTTTCGCAGGTAGTGAAAGTGAATTTCGTGGCTCCCTTTCCAACAAACTTTGTCGCTGTTTCTACTACAGTTCTACTCAGAACAATACGAGTATCGCTCTGCCAACACATACCATTACATGCAGCAAGGAGCCGCGTGTCACGCGTGTCACCAGGTGGTGGTCTCCCGCAGGTGGTGGTGGTGTGGAACGGGCCGTCCGCCCCCTCGTCGGCGGCGGCGTGGCCGGCCAGCGGGGCGCCGGTGGCGGTGGTCCGCGCGGCCCGCAACTCGCTCAACAACCGCTTCCTGCCCTACCACCTCATCGACACCGAGGCCGTGCTGTCGGTCGACGACGACGCGCATCTCAGGCATGACGAGATTGTCTTCGCTTTCAGGTTAGCTTTTTTTGTTATTTCACGAAGAGACAAACATTACACTGTACTGAGTTTCGAAGAAAGGGTATGCTGAGCCGAAAAGAGCTCATAGTAATAGTTTGAACAAGTTTTATGCGAGCTACCCGCAACTCGCTCAACGACCGGATACGGAGGCGGTGCTGTCTGTGGACGATGACGAGCAGTTGAGACATGACGAGATTGTGTTCGCTTTCAGGTAAGCTTTTTTATAATTCACGAGAAAGAGTCAATAATTTTCATATTCTAGCTTTGTCACATCAACGCGTGGATAAACGAGTGAAAGCCCTGCTGTGAGCCTAGCACAATTTCGGACGGTATACGGTATATCGGTATAAGTATCGAATACTCGATACGTATTTTATTTAACCGACTTCAAAAAAGGAGGATGTTATCAATTCGACTATGTTTTTTTTTTTTTTATGTTTGTTACCTCATAACTTTTGACTGGGTGTATCGATTTTGATGATTCTTTTTTTATTAGAAAGCTGACGCTTCCCATTTGGTCCCATTTCAATTTAGTCTAGTTCTGATAATGGTATCCATGAGAAAACTATATAAGTCTTAAATTTGCATTAAGTACGTGCGCAACAAATAGATGAATAACTCAATAGTCGGTCTTTTGAAGTCGGTTTTTGGTGGTTTTTTTGTTTTGTAAAAATAATGTTCTTGTTTACGACAGAAGTTGTGCTAGACCCACTGGTTTGCTTTTAGTGGGATAACCCAACGTTAAGCTTTCATACAAGTATTCAGATTTTGGTTCAAGAAATGTATGCAGAAATTTGGTGGTGCGTCAGTGACGTGCGGCTGACCCAATAGGCTTAGCAAAACGTCTGACTTAAAATTCGTAGCGAGTATTCGATAAAAATGTATATAAAAAATAAGTGCATGCCATTTACGCCCGTCAAAGGAGATCCTGACGGGGAAAAAAAATTAAGAAATTGAGACAGACCTTTGCCCAGCCAGCTATAGGATAAACTAGATATAATAAAAGAACTAGAGACTTGACATTAATTTAAGTTATTCACGACACTCATCAAGTTAGAAGCGAACTAAAATTAGTATTAAAAATAGTGGATCGTATTTACAGAGTGTGGCGAGAGCACCGCGACCGCATCGTCGGGTTCCCCGGCCGCTACCACGCCTGGGACCTCAACTTTAACAACGGGTTCTTATACAATTCCAACTACAGGTGAGAACTGCACGATAGCGTGGTAAATGATGAGACTAAAATAGTAGGTAGTAGTCCGTCGTTACAAAAAGAATAAGAACCTAACAGTAGAAACATACTTGGTATATAAAGGCTCATTTCCGTCATATTAGGCTGAAAGTGTAAATTTACTTTGTACTTAACATGTTCCTTTTGGTGGGATTTAACCCAGAGTTAATATTATAATTATCACGGAGGTAACTGTGCTAATTTAGTATGACCTAAGTGAGCCTAAGCGATTAGGAGAAATGTAGCTCGTCTTTGTAGATTGACCTATTTGTACATTTAAACAAACATTGTTTTTATTGGAGTTCCGTACCCAAAGGGTAAAACGGAGCCCTATCTATCCGTCTGTAAACAGGCTGAATCTCATGAACCGCGATAGTTAGACAGTTAAAATTTTTACAGATGATGTATTTTTGTTGCCGCTATAACAACAAATACTAAAAAACAGAATATTTAATATTTTAGGGTCCCATACAACAAACATGATTTATTTGCCGTTTTTATAAATAATGGTACGGAACCGTTTTTGCGCGAGTCCGACTTGCACTTGGCCGGTTTTTTTCTATACTTTTTATTTATTTATTTTATTTACATTTTACTGAGTGTGAAACGTTATTTTATAATTTGTGGTGTGTACAGTTGCGAGCTGAGCATGGTTCTGACCGGCGCCGCGTTCATCCACCGCTACTACCTGTGGGCCTACTGGCGCCAGCTGCCGGCCGCCGTGCGGGACTACGTCGACGAGTACATGAACTGCGAGGACATCGCCATGAACTACCTCGTCGCGCACATCACGAGGCAACCGCCTGTCAAGGTAACTGGTAGACTGTTATGATGGGCGCTGCAACCGCCTGTCCAGGTAACTGGTAGACTGTTATGATGGGCGCTGCAACCGCCTGTCAAGGTAACTGGTAGACTGTTATGATGGGCGCTGCAACCGCCTGTCAAGGTAACTGGTAGACTGTTATGATGGGCGCTGCAACCGCCTGTCAAGGTAACTGGTAGACTGTTATGATGGGCGCTGTAACCGCCTGTCAAGGTAACTGGTAGACTGTTATGATGGGCGCTGCAACCGCCTGTCAAGGTAACTGGTAGACTGTTATGATGGGCGCTGCAACCGCCTGTCAAGGTAACTGGTAGACTGTTATGATGGGCGCTGCAACCGCCTGTCAAGGTAACTGGTAGACTGTTATGATGGGCGCTGCAACCGCCTGTCAAGGTAACTGGTAGACTGTTATGATGGGCGCTGCAACCGCCTGTCAAGGTAACTGGTAGACTGTTATGATGGGCGCTGCAAGGTTAACTTGAAAGCTGCATGGTTCTGACAGGCGCCGCCTTAATCCACCGCTACTATCTGTGGACTAACTGTAAAGATATCGCTATGAACTACCTGGTAGCACAATATTACTAGGCACCCGCCTGTCAAGGTAAAGATATGAAATGACGTTTTTATTAGCTTTAAGTCGGAGTAAATTGAGTAACAAATCCGTTAGTATTAGACTATTAGGTTTTGAGGAGCGCTGTGTGTAGTTTTGATAGCCGTTATATCGTCCTAATGGGAGTTGTATCATTCTAACGGGATTTGTACCGTTGAGACGGTCGTTCCATGGTTTCGACAGGCGCTGTGCACTTCTGACAAGCGCTGCACGGTACTAAAAAGCGGTGCATGGTTTCGACAGACGCTGTATGATTCTGATGGGCGCGGCATGAATCTAAAGGACGCTATACCCATATGATACTAACGAGCGTTCCACGGTTCTAACAGACGCTGCCTACTTTTGGTTTTGACAGACGCTTCTTGTTTTTGACAAGGAGCGTTGTTTTCATTTTAACGCTGCGTAATTTTAATGAGCACCGTAGCTTATCACCAATAATCACCAATCATATCATCTTTGCTACTGGAGCAATTGTGCCAGCGCCCAGAGCATCACTCCGTTATTTTAAGGACCTGGGTTGCCTCGGGTAATCGCTGGCAAGGGAGAAACGCACAATGCACCCTTTGTGGGACGCCAGGCGAGACATATGGCCCTCATTCAGAATAAGAATGCACTGCGTAGTTCTGACGAGGACTACATAGTTCTAACTGATCTAAAAACATTGTAAAAACGTGCCTTCATAATGCTAATTCGCCTCCTATCCCAGGTGACATCCCGCTGGACATTCCGCTGCCCCGGCTGCCCGGTGACGCTCTCCGCCGACGATACGCACTTCGACGAGAGACACAAGTGCATACAATTCTTCTCACAGGTGAGCGATTGACAATACAATTATAGTCAATAAATTTACACTTCTTGGTGTCTTCTAGTCGCGAGTGAATTCCTTATAGGCATGTGCTCCATCGTAGACCGCATCGTTGTTTACCATCAAGCGAGATGGCGGTCAAACGCAAGCCTACCTCAGAATAAATAACCTAAACTTATTGTCCACGCGCTCCAATCAGCTAAATATAATAATAAAACGAAAAACTAAAAAATAAAGCTAAATAATATGTCAGGATAAAGCCCGTCACACACGTAGCTATAATATATATTAATATAAATATAGCGAGGCATATTACGATATATTTTCAATATAAATATTGAAGTGACCGCACACGGAGCTATAATATATATTATAGCAAGGCATATTATAGCTACGTGTGTGACGGGCTTAATAAACTAAAAATGCCTTGCTTAAAAACCTGGCTTAAAGTTAAGTGATATTAGTTTTACTGTGCTTTTTGTTCTTGTATCACGCATGACTTAAAATGACATATGTCATTCTAAACAATGTTTATGAGTAAGGCCGTAAATGTTCAAATTAGACATCGCTAAATGGTAGATTTGTCTACTTGAATATTTTGCTATTTAGATGTTTTGATCATAAACCAAAAAATCGAAAGTTAATTATCGATATTTTGAATAAAACCATAAACCTAACAAAACCGGGATTCAGCTAATGCTAAGCTAGCTATGATTCGCTGGAAATAAACTCGGTTCGGAAATAAGATCTGTGGTTTTTTACCCTCAGGTGATGGGTTACACGCCGCTCCTCTCCACACAGTACCGCGCCGACTCAGTCCTCTTCAAAACACGGATACCTCACACCAAACAGAAATGTTTCAAGTTTATATAGCACTCCTTAAACATATTGTTAATTATTGTAGCGCAAATCGTTTTACCAAAGTCGGGGGCATTCGTGCAACCTTCAAACCTTCGTACAGTCCGACAAGGATTTCAATGAACGTGAGTGACGTATCGATTCTGTTGTACTGTTTTTAAAAGAAAAGAGGACTTAAAGCAGTGTTTGGTTCGTTTTTAACCTTTTGAACGCCACAACATTAATGACGTGACGGCCTTTCCACGCCACAGAAAAACTGTCTAATAGATGATATAGATTGCATTCCCATTGTGGTAAGATTCAATTTCGATTTGATTGCTAGTCAAGTATTGATGACTTTGGCGTGTGTCACTTCGTTGACTGTCATGACAGGATGACTGTGGCGTTCAAAGGGGGTTAAATATCATTTACATTGGCTGTTACTCTTATTTGTCTCTTTTTGATTTTAAAGAGGATATAAGATGACAGTTATATTGTAGTGGTTGCTTTGATCATATTTGATCCTTGTCAGACTGTAGTTGGTGTATTTAGACTATTGTGTTCTAGGAAGATCTCAATCATTTTAGGTTTCCCAATGAACAATGTAGAACAATTTTAGTACATTTTTTAAAGAGTTTTCCAGAACAAGCGCACTTTATTTTACAGAGGTGTTGACCAGAGATTCATAATACTTTTTATTTTCAAATCTTTACTCAAATAAATTAATATACAGATAGTTTTTAGAATGTTTATAAATACTTAAGTTATACTTATTTTTTGTAAAACTATCATTTTTTACGTAGCATTTTTATATGAGTGATATTTAGAGTCTCGTTTCAAATAGATTAACTCAATCATGCATTTAGTAACAGACAAAGAAAACGAATTGACTTATTATAATTTTATATTAAAAGTTATTTATTAAGATTATTTATTATTCTCTTCTTGAATTGGTTTTAAATAGTTGAGTCAAAATTCTGGGTGGCATTATACTTGTTATGGGCAAACGTGACGTTTATCATTGGGCGAGCGATATGCTCGTCTCGTCACTTAATTGCATAAAAAAGTATATACCTACAAGTAGACTTCAGGAAAGATGACGTTGTAAAGGCAACAAAAGGCAAAGGAGACTGGAGACTGGCAAAGGTATCAATATTGACCTATCCATGTATCTATATGTGGTTGAAAAATGGAATGTGACAATGATTATAGGTAAACATACTAAGGAGTATGTAACCTAGAGGGTGAGGACCTCTTCAGTGTTTGAAAGTGTTTTTTATTTTTATTTATTAATTTTAATTACAGTACTTTTCATTTTAGGCTTCGAAATACAACACGCTCTTCTGGTTTATAAAATTATGACTGTACATTATTATAATATGTTTAAATTATACGAAAAATTCAAAATCATGTTGTTCAACCATGTTGTCATAGTATAACTTGTAAATATTTTGTATCTAAGTAGGTCTAACTTATCCAGGTTGTAAAGTCTAGGCAGCATCACTTAACATATATGATGAAATGATCAATTGATTATAATTAATTAATTATTGCTTTTTATCTTAGAGATAAAATGAACGAATTCACTAGTCTCGTATATTTAAGACTGAACCTTCCTCCGACGTCGTTATACATTTTTAATTAATAATCTGGAATAGTCAATTTAAATATTCTTCTTCTGCAGAGGTAACGATTCTATCACATATTTTATGCATAATTATGTTACTTTGGACTTTCTTCCACCCTAAAATTTACGTGTCATATTATATGTAGTCCCAGCACAAATTTTGACGTAATATTTGTAGCGAGTATTCTATAGAAAAATGTATGAATACATTGCATACATTTATCCATTTTTCCATTTTTTTTTTGTTTTAAATTTAATAATTAATATGACAGATATATTAGATAGATATATTGATATGATATATTTATATGACAGTTGTCAGTTTTTTTTTTCGCAATATTGCACACCCCGTTTTTCTATTTTTTTGTCTATCCTCTCCATCCTAAGGTTGCCTGGAAGAGATCGCTCTTAGCGATAAGGGCTCCAGTTGTCGCACTAGTTTTATGTGTAATAATTCTTTTGTTTGTAATTTATGGTGTAAACAATAAAGAGTTTATCTATCTAATTCATTTAAAAATTTTATTATTCATATGTATTTAAGTCTCTGTGAATAAATGAAATTTTATCCATTGAATACTATGTGTTTTACGTCTAAATTTGTGCTAGGTGTACAGTTGAAAGAAAGAGATTCAGTAATTGAGTACTTTGATTGTATGAAATGTAAATGACCTTGTACTATATTAATTTAATAACTTGTAATATAATAGACATGCTATTTCTAAAACATTGTGGTTTGATTCCGTAATATAAAGCTACGTGTTTATCGTCCTACCTTGACTTTGGATAGGCTTCACACCTTTGGTCACAGATCATTATGTTTCAATTGCGGTAAAACTGATATAAAAACCTCAACCGCAAGGATATCGGGATTGCAACTGAGATGCAGTTGCAATCCCGAGCTTATTATACTAGCAGCGCTCCTGGTTTTACCAGCTTTTTACTAGGACTGTTTTATTATCTAGAACTAGCTGACCCGGCAGACTTCGTACTGCCATACGTTTGTATGGGAAAAAGAAAAGGGCTGTTTTTAGGGTTTTTCAATATTTCTGAGAGATTTTCTTAATATTTTTTTCCGTAAGAACCTTCTCCTAATAATAACAAATACAACAAAAAAAAGAATTAGTGAAATCGGTCCACCCATTCACGCGTGATGCCGTGACCAAGGAAAACGGGTTTCATTTTTATATATATAGATAAAAAGTGGCCAGTGTCTAGGGCATAAACTAACCATTTAAAATAACGCTCTAATCCTTTGAACCGTTTCAGCGTCTAGAAACTGACGCCAGGGCTAGCCACTGCATATCTGAACAATAACATACCTACTTTTAGCTTGAAGTTATAACAAACAGATACTTTCACGTGATAGATTGAGACCGAGTATCTTGTTTACCGAAATGGAAAAGCTAGAATGTCTCAGGTACACGGAGAGAATCCTATGGCTTTGTCACTCTGTAGATTTTGTTTTTTTCAATAACTAATCCATGGTGGTTTTTAAACCAGAGGATTTCGAAAACATCCATGCCTTACTAGTCACACTCTATTTCGTTAAGGTAAAATAAAAAAAAAAACACTTGGTTTCTAAATAAGTATCTACCTCCCAAAGGACTTCACTACCCTAAGGATAAATAAAAAATTGCATAAAATAAAATCAGATTTATTAAAACGAAGTCAATAATTTTACATTCACAAATCAGTTTTAATAGTTAACATACTCAAGTAGAAATAATTATGAACACTTTGATATTAAAGTTCGTTTGGTACTTAAAACTATGTAGGTACTTAAAGAAAAATAAATGATTTCATGATACATTGCATTTATGGAAGTAAAAAATAAATTTTATTCGAGGCATCATTGGAAAAAAGGAAGTTAAAATTGGATGATAGAGTAGATACTTAGGTGCACAAATTATGCCTAATTATATAATTTTTTTTTACCAATGAAGTACATTTTTAGAACCAATTTTGAAATCGTAGGTACTAAAATTGGCTAATTGATGATATGTTTTTATTAAGACTGTGATTTATTTTATACATTTTTTATTATAATATTTTAATGATTATATTTTTATAATTTAGTTTTGCATCGTATTTATTTATTATCTGATTGACGACTGCAATGGTATAGCCAAATTACCTGACTCATCAATTTCCCGATTTTTTTCTACTTGCATTTCAAATTTTATTAGAAGTAAACCTAAACTTGTACTTCGATTTAATTTGGAAAACATACTTATCTAGATCCTTACAAATTACAATATTTTACTTAAGCTTATTTTAAATAGAATCTCCAATATCGTATAGTATAAAATCTTTTAAGTTTTTTTTAATAGATGTGCATTTGTGGGGCTATCACGAAACACACTTTCGTATAAATTATAGCATATTAGAGTTTAATATTATATAATTTATGGAGAGCGTCGTGAGATACCTATTCCTCATTTATTTTTACAACACAGACATATTTTGTTACAAAATATTGTAAAGTTGTATAAAGTGCTATACATGTGCATTCAAATTTAAAAGTTATATAAAGTTATAAAATCTATAATTATGTGAACACTAGCGAACAGCTACTGAGTTTCCTCATAAATTGGTGTAAATTGTATAGTTCACCAAATGTTCGTTGGCTTGTGATGATTGATGAAGACTGGATTGGACTGATACGATCTCGTAGTTAAAATTAATTGTATTCTTCGCAGGTGCGATTTTTATTCATCCCACTAGCCTTCAAGGGCTTGTTATAATGTTTTAAATAATTTCTGTTATACTCGCTTCTCAACGAATTTAATGCTAAAACTGTGATGCACTACAGAATATACATTAATTGTTCTTTTTCAATATGGCTACAAACTTACTTTGTTCATAAGTTTATATGTTTTAGATTTTGCTCGTAGTGGTTACTGCAAGCTTGAACGTCTCGTAGCTGTTTTTTTCTAGAAGTCCAACTAACTTTAGTAATATAATTATGAACGGCACATGGTGTTATTATTGTCCCTTTTTATTTCGGCTTACGTGTTATATGAACACCTCAGCAGATAACCAATTATACTTAAATGAAAATTTGAGCTCTACCCACAAAACTGGGTAGGTAACATAAGTTAAACCAGCTGAGTAACAGAACAATTAAGGAAAGATTTCAGACGTTTTTAGATGGTTTTCGTATTTTGAACGACTGGTAGGTCTGAAGACGGCAATAGTGTTCACAGGTAGGGGACCAAAATGGCTAAGTACCCGTTAAGTAGTTGATCTGCTAATAAAAACGCTGAACTGTTAGACAAAGCTGAACTTCTAGAAAAAATCAGCAGACGATAGTTCACATTTGAACGGCTGGTAGGGTTGATTGCGCGGGTAGTGTTCACAAGTAGTGGTGGGTGACGGCGGCGCGCGCCTCGCGCGGCACGGAGAGGCCGGCGGCGGGGGCGGGGGCGGGGGCGGGGGCGGGGGCGCGCGGGGCGGGGGCGGCGCGCGGGGCGCGGCCCGGCGCGGGCGCGGGCCGCCAGTCGCGGCTTCAGGCAAGCTCCTCCGCCTTACCGCCATCCAGTCGCTTCAACTGGAAACATGGATAGAACGCTCACTAGATGAAATTTTAAAGCATTTATGAAGGGAATTTGGATCGGATTATTATTGCTTAAAAATAACGCTCACTAGACGACATCGACAATTCTTTGCCACGCCAAAGTCATTTGAAAAGGGAATTGGGATCAGATTTATATATCTTTGAGGGAGTTATGTGATATTTCAATTGATAAAAGGATGAATTTAGATGGGGTTTGAAATGGTCAAAAAATGGACGAACTGGTTGGACGAAATCTTGGGTGGTGTTTGTGTAGCATGTATTGCACTAACCGTCAGATATACGACTTAATCGTCGCGTCTACAGACAAACATACATACACACATACTCAAAAAACATTACTCTTCTTTTGAGTAGGTACATCGAGAAAAAGCCAATTTTGTAGACCAATATTATAAGATTAGTACCTACATATGGCAGTTCTTATTTTGTATCTTATGTTAAAAGTTAGTTTACTCATTCATTGCACACAAAGCTGAAGCTATAGACTTGAATCTACAAAGATTGAAAACAATAAAATCTGCATAGATATTGTAATAAATAGTTGTGTCTACAATTAATTATGGTAAAATTATTCTATAAAAGCAAAAATGAACCTTGTTACAGCTTTGTATAGATATTTATAAATATGATATAAATAGCTGATTGATTTGGGTGATAAGTGCAGATAAAATGTGCACTGAGTTTAAAGTTTAGCTTACTCCTTGTTCTACAGTCCAGGCGGTGGGTGCTAGACGTCCAGTACGCTTGTAATTCAGAATTTATTATTACTGCTACTTATCTGACTAAAGCTTATTGATTTGATAATTGTATTACGTAGCGTCGTTTGTGCATTAACTAAATAGAGCAAGAACTTATAGCATAGTTAGTACCTACTTTTTCAATTGACATCCTTAGTTTTTTTTTGTGGTGGATTAAAAAAACTCTATCTAAATATTTTATTTCGAGAAAAAAAATCTGGGCCCGGACCGTGACCTTTTAAAGCCATGATGGTTACGTTTTGTTTCCGACGCCGTGACCGCGAATCGTAAGGCCGCGCAATAAGGTTCATGGTCGCGCTGCGTCGGAAATCAAACGCAACCATCATGGTTTTCAGAGGTCACGGTACGGGCCCTGGTAGGTATATATTTTATAGTTGGGTTAGTTTTACAACTTTCCGCTAGATTTCGAATTTCAGAAAGTTGTAAGAAGAGTTAGCAGTAGTTAGCACGTAAGCCCAGCCCAGCGCTAGGTAAAGTGTCGTGCACATACGTGTTTAGACCTTGGTTACCTCCTTCTCGTCGGCGGCGACGGGGCGGTAGCGCGGCGGGTGCGCCTCGGGGGGCGCCGCGAACCCGTGCGTGTACAGCAGAGCGGCCGCCACGCCGCCGGCGACCGGGCCTGCCCAGTACACCTGGGAACACAGCACGATTAGTATGTTCAACAATAAAAAAATCACAAAAAGTACTAAAAAGAGATTACTTATTAAACTTATCCTACTATTTCAAATTCAAATTAAAAAAAAAAAAAAAACCGTATTATTAGAATGTCAAAAAAATTATATAAATTATTGCAATGTCAAAATATCAAGATATAAAATAACTACAATAGTAGGTATTTGTTGTAATTAACAAGCTTACGCACGTAAAATTAAGCAGTCTGTTACGACTAGTTTCATTACATTCCTTGATCTTTATCAGGAGATTATTAGTGTGACGCGCTCGCGGTTGCGTCTCGCCTGGTTATCTTATCCTACTATACTATAAATGACAAAGCTTGGATGTTTGTTGCTCCATCACACACAAACGGCTTTGGCAAAGAACGGATTGGATAAAATTTCGTATAAAAGTAGCTCTTACCTACCCCAATTTAATATGGTATAGGAAGAGCTTACATCCTATTATTTCCTGAAAAATTAACAGGACTAGCAAGATTGCGGGTTCAGCTGCATCCCCCAGTTTCAGCTAGTAAACATTAAATAAACACTTGAAGGATTGAACTCACCCAGTGGTCAGCCCACTCGTTAGCAACGAGCGCGGATCCGAAGGAGCGCGCCGGGTTCATGGCGGAGCCGGTGTAGTCGATGGCCAGCAGATGGCCCAGCGTCACCGTCAGGCCGATCGCGAGCGGCGCCGTGGCTTTGCTGTCGGGTTTGTTGGGGTCGCATACCTAAACAAAGCAGGGTTCAATGAATAGGCGTGACGAAAGATTTTAAAATCCTCTTCCATAATGTGAGTACACATTTACTATTTACAAAAAAGCCTTTATTTCGGTAATAAACTTAAGTTTAACGAAGTTTGAAGCCATTTTTCACATATTTTTTCAACAGTGCCCGAAAACAGCTTGCTTGTGTCATGGCGTCGATTTGACGTCACGGCTAGTAAACATGTCATTGTGTCTATGCGTGATGAGCGGCGGATGACCTGAGTTCACTGAGGCGTGACGTCATACGCTGTGATTGTTGTTTCTGACAAGATGGCCGATTGCTGTATTTTAATGTTTTAATTTATTGAAAATCTTAATAATCTGTTTTTTAAAAATAAAACTAAACATGTGTTTTAAATTTTTTTAATCTGGCTAGTCCCCTGAAAGCATTGAATCGACGATTTTTTGATACTGTCGTCATGCCTATTATCCTTATTACAAAGGATCCAGAATGATTGTCTTCATACTAACACGATTTTCAAATGGGGCATAAAGTATTTGTTAGTTGGTTATGGAGAGTTGTCTTGTTTGTTGGGGTCGCATACCTGAACAAAGTAGGGTTCAATCAAATGTCAGCATCATGAGCCTAAGCTTTATCTGGAAAATAGATACCTACGAGTCAAGCGCTTAATACATCTACTAAGTACTCAGTGCCGTAACTAGGGCGGTGCCAGCAGTGCCCAGGCACAGGGCGCAGACCCTGGAGGGGCGCAGAAATGACCAGACTAGTATCTAGTTTTATCTCATGCATGGTAGCTAGTTAGGTCAGGGGCGCAGTTTTGAAAGCTCGCACCGGGTGCATAAAAGGCTAGTTACAGCACTGTAAGTACTCCTACAGGGTTTTATGGAAAGATACCGAAACGGTCTCGTAGTTAATCATTTTGAACAACTTTTACTACGTATGCGACCAACCCTGTAATCGAGGAAAAAAATAGCTATTACATAAAAATATATGTCAATGACACGACAAAATGTAGACACACCGACATCTTATAGTGTGCCTTACGCTAATAAGTACCTGTGACCTTTGTCTATTTATTTTGTGATGTACTTAGTACGCTTTGTCCATCTTCTTAAATATTTATTTACTTTATTCAGACAAGGATCGCAAAACCTTGATACTCCGTCAATTTGCATTGCGTTTCATTCATTTGCATAGTTAAAATAAACAGGGCAAAAGACATGCTTTGGTTATAGATACCTAAGAATATATACCTAGGTGTTATTCGAAAGTAGAAACTCGATTGGTAATTACAATCCTAATTTGACCGAGCGAAGTGAGGGCTCGGACTCTAGGGGAACAAATCCGCGTTGCATGTAATGTGAATTTATCCAACGATCACTTGAGTACGGTTAATCCGACCTAGATGAAATTTTGTAGGTTGGTAGTTTATTCCAATAATTTTTTGACGTGACAACGTCTTATAAATTGGTTTGCCGGGTGACACTTCAAGAAACTGCGTTACGCTCCGCTCACGTTATGCGCTCACAATGAGAGCGAGTGAGAGGCACGCGTCCCTTCCACTCGGGCATGGTTAGCCCGCCTAAGAGCGAGAGAGACAGACATAAAATTTTGTTAATATGAAATTCAGTGCGAGAGTCTTTGTATAAATTAATGTTTTAAATATAATTCTTTGTATAAATAAATGTTTTAAATTGTTACTATTATTTCATCCTTCTTCCTACTATACGAATGAATATTCACATTAAAATTATTTTACCACTCAAAGTCGTTGTCACGTAAAACTTTCGCCCGTATACCGACTTTACAGGCAACCAATTTTATTACTGTGAATGTTTTATTTCGAATATGAGCAAAATCGGCCAAGAGGTTGGGGAGATACAGGGGTACTCGTACCAACCAAGGTTCAGATCGCCGCGAACTACTACTAGTTTATCTATAGTTTATTACACATCACTACTCGCCACTAGATGACGCTACTGGTCATATTTTTCTCGTTTCTTCTAACCGTGTAGCGTGTGTGCTTTAGTATAGCATACTCCTGCCTATTTAAATGAATAGATAAGAATCCAAATAATTCTCATTCGGTCAAGTGCAAGTTTCACCTCTGTTTTCCCAACGCCACTACCGTTGTGATAAGATAGCGTATCTGTTTACCATGGTAATGGTTCATATTTTACCAGCATTTGCTACTCTTAATTTTGTCTTTGTGATCTATTATTTTTGGATAAAGTCGTGTTTAAAAGCAGAAGATTGTAGGCTACTCATTTCCTACTTACAAACGCTTCTGAAAAGTTTTACTAGATTTAATGCGATTTCTATCGGACGACTAATACAAGTAGCTTGGTAGATATCGGTCCTTAGCGATAAGGCCGGTAGATGGCTAGTGAAAAAACATCTTAGTAGCTGGCATTTTAGCTTTTATGTTTTTAATTTTAGCGTGAACAATAAAAAGTTAATGTTTGAAGCTTTTTAGACTAAGCTCCCACTGCAAGAAATCTTATCTAAGTAATACATAGGATAAAATATCAAAATGGAAGTATGATGTAGCGATACCAATCACTTTACAATATTTAACAGTACGAGTAAGTAGTTAGTGTAGTGGAAGGGGGCGTCGACGTCGGCGAAGAGCCTCCGTGTAACATTGCAACCACGAATACTCTGCCAAGAGTGAACGACTAAAGAGAAGAGAGTTAGTGTAGTGGTAACTTTACAGTAGGTACTTACTTAGACTATTCGTGGCGTAGGTAAACGCCTTTGAAACAGAGTTGTTTGTATCCTGAACCGAATATAGCATAGTGTATGTAGCTAATAAATAAATAATAAATAAATAAATAATAATATCACTTAACGCCTAACTACAAATCAATAGATACCTAAAACATATTTCCATCGATTTCACCTTGAAGATAAAAATCTGTGTCGAAGCGCGTTACAGCTCGGTTCATTAATTTTGAAACGAATCGTTATCCCGGACTTGTTTTGTTTCAACCACAATAACTTGTAACTGTATTTACCGTTTGAATGGGATGTATTCATTTGAAGCTTCCTTTATGCTAGTCAATCTACACCTCTCTCAAATTGATTAATGGAGCCAGTTTTTGTAAGACACGTCAGTATGTACTAGGTAAGTTTTATCTATGCTTTATCATTCTTTGTTTTCTCACCATCGTTAAGTATTAATAATTTATTTACGTTAGACATAGCAACTTGTTTTATAGCTTAGTAATTAAGAAGCTAGTTTCTTTCATGTCTTCTGTTCATATTAGATACAACTAGCTTTTTACCAATCTTATTATGACTGATTCGTTTAGAAATATAACCCAACAAATAACAGAATTGGATGGTTGACTAATGTATTAAATGGTCGATTAGTGCTTACGAATAAACGCTCCTTTAGTCCGCTCCCACCCGTTCTAGCAATGTAAGAGCTCTGCAGTGCACCCCCAAGTAGAGACGACCCTGGTTGAATACGTCTCAACGCTTAGACCTTAGAAGGATTACAGAACGCATGTAGGTACGCCAGTTATTTTTGTGCAAATTGATGATACATATCATACATACATGGTCTATCTAATACGTTTGTGACAGACGATTTAAGCAGCATCTGTCGGTCATTAAGGACAAACTCGTTGGATGCTATAATGATGTAACTCATGTAACTATAATGTAACTAACTATATGCTAACCTATGTCAACACAAGAGCAGTAGGCTCGTCCATATCTAGTGCAGATGTGTGTTGCCGTAAATGGATCGGAAGGTACAGGTACATGCACCCGATAACTGTACAATTTAACGACTTATTCCGATTATAATTTCTTTTACAACTGCGTAGATAACTATTGATTTATGCTAATACCTGGCCATTTCGTTTCGCGAACAAAATACTGGATGCCGTCACGCGATGTGGCTTCCCTGTAAAAACTTGTCTAAGGTCTGCGTTTTTTGTCAGTAAGAATGCTGCTTTTTGCCCGAGTTGGAAACGAAACAATGGTTTTTCTTTTCATTTGTATTATAATTACCTAATCAGACTGGAGGCATAGCAGTGAATCATCTTGAATAATAGGAGTAGCAACTCCTTGTAGACTAATAGAGGCAACTTCTTGCGCAGGTGCTTAAGACGAGATACTTTGCAGTTTAATACCTTGATGAATATGAGTTTAACTTTTTAAACGGTTGATGATGGCAGGCCTACTGTACAAGTCATAGAATGAAAGTTGTAAATAAATAAGTTGTAAATTAAAAGAACCTAATAACTATTTGTGAAAATCAAGTAGGTTTTGAAGAAATTCCATGGCGAGGCTGTGGACTAACAATGGTTCATCAAAACAATGTTTTTGCATTCTTATGGATCAATAAATTATTCGTCAATGAATGGATGAAGCTGAGAATAATATATCACCACAAACCTTTTAGGTGGTGTAGTGAATACGAGTATGTGGTGAGGCCACTGCCTCGCTTGGCATTACTTTTGTATAGGTAGAGTTTATTTTGACTCCAAATTATCGTGATGATGAACATACCAAGATTACCAAGCCATAATGAGGTGTGGCTCTCAAAGACTTGATTGAAATGTCAGCCAGGTGAGTTCAAATTGAGGTCAAATTTTTTAACCTATTTAGCGATGATTTCTTAGTATTTTTATCTTTGCTGAAAAATTTATTGGACTTATTGTTTTTTTTAAACGCAAGAGGGAGAAATTTGAGTATTAAAAAGATTTCCAACGAGTCACAGTGTAACTCGTTGGGAAAAATTATCCACTGCTGAATATAAGCATCTCGATACGAACTTCTGAATTTTATACTCGCATTTAATGAAACACATTTTTTCTAATTTTACCTCGACATTGAAAACATCATCAATATTTAATTTAGAAGAGTGCAGATTGCACGGTTTCCGTCGATCTCGCTAATAGCTCCGTGTCACGAGTCACGAACCGTCTGTTTCGAATGTCATTTCCATTATCTATTTGTATTACTATTATGGTTATTATGTGATATTATGTATATTGCGACAAATGACATGCCTTGAAACGAGGATGATTCAACACCTTCCCTATAGTAATTAAAATTATAAAGCCATCTAAGGAAATCTTGGCAGGCAATATTGCATCACAAAAGGATATAGGATTTACATAAAATTAAAGATATATACTCATAATATACATACACATTATAATTATCTTTTTACATGGTACATACCTATGTAGGTATAATAAGTTAAAGCTACTAAGGTTTTCGACACGTACCTAGTTTGCAGAACTACATAAGCTCAGGTGGACGTTTTTTATTTAAGTAGGTACACAATTGGTCATGATATATATTTTTTCAAACCTGCATAACTTGACTGCAGCGTCGTTTACGATAAACTGTTAGGTATACCGTGACAGTGACAAATTAGCAAAAACCAGCTCCTGAGTCTGCTTTTTAACCTTGTAAAAATTGTAGGTATGTACTTAAATCTTAAGTATACGAGATGCCTACGAGTTACTAAGTTAGCTATTACGTACGAAGTATAGAAACAGAATAAGGTTCGAGGTGGTTAAGAAAAAAGTCAGGCAGTAGAGTAGGTATTGACTTACTCTACTCCTTCGCTTTACCATACTTTTGCTCGGAGGATGAGCATGGATGCCTCTTTTCTTCTCGACGACGGCCAACACAAACGTAATAAGACAGGTCAATGAGAGATTGATATAAGACATGTAACTTACTCCACAAACCACGAAGATCAGCACAAAACCGAGGAAGAACTCGATTCCGAAGCCTTGCAGCGAGGTGACGTCAGTGCCGAGTCCCGTGACGCCGAGCTTGCCGGCCGCACGCTCCGGCGTCAACGCTTTCAGAAGGCCGGAGCCCGCGGCGGCACCCGCGCACTGCGCGATGATGTACAGGACCGCTCGTACAACCTTCACTTTCCCAGCCGACGCGAGACCAATTGTCACGGCAGGGTTGATGTGCCCGCCGGACACGTGTCCTATCGCCTGTTAAGTGAAAGATGATTGGATCATGTTAAAGCGTCTTATATTTTTGTGTCGATATTTTTGCCCATTCTGAGAAGCTGAAAAAAGCAACAAGCTTTTTCAATTACTTTTAATGGTCAAGAGGAAAGGGGTTTAGAAAAGAAGAAGATTATAATTATGTCTAGCTTGCTAACTCTAGTTCTAAAGTATCACTATAGATATGTTTTTTAAATCATTGCTCATTTCAAAATAGAGAGTGATTCTATGTGTAGCGCCATGGAGATAGCCTGCATGTGGCTTGCTCGCCACTAATTTCGAGATAACGCTTATCGCTTTGTTTTCCATAATGTGGGCAAATATGTATCTATGTAAGGCAATTGAAAACATGGGGATTTCGTTGTGAGTTAACCAAAGGACGGCTTAATCTCTACGTTCGCGTTGTCATAATTTTCTACTAGATATTTTATCTGGGATTTATTGAATCTATTAGATGGTGCAATAGATTAGTTGGTATGAGACAATTACAAATCAAATACGAATGAACAAGATATATACCTAAAGACTCTAAATTGCTAATTATTTGTCTCGTGTTGTTTTTCTGATGACCCTGCCCATATTTGTTTCGATCTGATCTGTCCAGCATATTGGACTCTTTTGCGTTTCGGTCAAGTACCGAACAACCATCCGCAAAAAATACCTAAGTTGGCAAGGTACCATTAGGTGCCTACTTAGCGTAGGTGTGTGTAGTAGGCAAGTAGGACCTTAGAATGCAAAGAAACTTACCGAAACGACAGCGAAGATGGTGAGACCAAAAGTGAGCGCTATGAGGACGATGTCGGGGGCCGCGGTGGAGCCCTGCGTGATGTTTATACACGCGCCGCAGCCGAACAGGTTCAGGAGAAGGTTGCCTAAAGAAGAAGACATTTACAATATTTTCCAAGTTGTCTCTTTGCTCGTGAGTTCGAGTTCGAGATTTGACTTCGAACGAGGAAACGATTTGACGAATTAGGTACACATGTAGTCTTAATTTAAAGAATCGTTTGCGAATCTTTGTGCCCATGCAAAACTTCTTTGTAATATTCGTAGGTATAATTTTTCAGTCATTCAGAACTTATGGGATAAAAGTTTAAAAGGAAAGATCACTCAGATTCTAAACAGAAATCGTTCAACTCATAAAATTAAAAATGGGTACGTGATACGTCATTATTTATTATTTTATGATGATGTAGAAATGACATCAGCAAGATGGAAGAGCTTTATTACTATGTTCAACTTTGGTGTCTGTAGGACTTAGAGTTATATTTCTCGATATTTAATGATCTCACTCACTACATCATCAGGTAGCCGTAGTACTCCCACTTGATTTTATTTATAAAAATAAACGAGCTCACTACTAACTTTAAAGTTTTAAAGGTTCTTGTAGTAAGTTTATGGACTAAATAAGACTGGTAATGGCTAATACATTAACATGAATACAAAATAAGATACCTATATCGTTTAGTTGTAACTTAAAATGTAATAAAGATAAGATATATAATTTTGTTGTAACTTAGAATGGTATTAATTCTAGCCCATTAAAGGTCCCGTAGATTAGTCTAAATACGGCGTATTATAGCTACTGTCCATTAGTCTAAATTGCTATGTTGTTTATACTTTAATGGCTATAGATAAATAAATTTAATTAGTAATAACGCTACTTTTTGAACTGTCAATAGAAAGTGGTTACCGATTACCGCCGATTACGTTTAGCACGTCGAGATAAATTTTGATAATTTTTTGCACTAAAAACAATCTTTTTTCTATTAGTTAGGTCAGATAAGAAGAACATAAGAGGGTATTCAACTCACCGATGAATTCAGCAAGGAGTGCTCTGCTGATGCCAGCGGCGCCGCCCGACAGCTCGTCCAGCCCCAGTTTGTTACCTAGTTCACCCATGGCTCTGAGGACAAAAAGTACCTATGAAACAGTTGACACAGTTTATTTTAGTAGGCTTCGAGAAAGTTCATCTTCAATTTTTTTTTTTGAATTGATTATCCAGTGTGTTGCCGCGTTAAAAAAAACGAAACAACAAGTTTCGTACCTAAGTAAAATGCAAACGAAAAGTGAAAGGTCAAAGTTAAAGGTGTAAACAGCCTAAAAGACTAGAAAAAAAACCAGTTTTTTATGGTTGCTACACAGAAATTAATATGACGCCTAAGTTTAAGTATCTGCTCATTCCTGATTTTATTGTAGCTGTATTTAAATATATTAATTATTTTTACGATATAGGTACACTTATGAAGATTTATGGCGCCTATTCGTAATTTATGGAAGGAATAGCTATCATTAAAATATTTTTTTACTATGGATGTCCGTCCATATTGTCTAACTAATATGCTACGCATACCTAATCATTACTCGTATAGAGCCAGAGTCATTTATTGTATTGTTAGATAAAATAAAATTACTCGATTCTTGTCGCATGCTGGGTTAGCAGAGGAGTGTCGAATAGTATAACTATAATATTAATCTCAGTATACGAATGTTGTATAATAGCGGTTGTAAAACTTCGAACATGAAATTGTTGGATATTAAAATGAAGAAAAAGATATAGCCCGGAGCGTACACCACGCATCTACAATCACGATACAAAGCGAACAAAAAGCCTCTAACGATGTTCTCGAACCCTTTCTAAAGGGCCATTTATTATGAAACCCAAATTAGAGTCATGTTATACGTCGCTGGTTCACTGCATCTGATAACATTCAGCGTTATTAGATTTACATATTTACCAAATCGCTTTCTAGTGTGAAATCTACGTCACCTGTTTTCATGGTAACAATGGAAAAGTATAAAGCGTAGTTATAGGCCTCAGCGATATTCCACGGCCAAGTGCAGGTAATGATAGGGCGGCTGTGGACGCCGGACGCGCAGGTATTATAGTAATTAGTCGAAGGGCATGGTCTGATTGTCACCTACTCTCTGTGACCGGCTGAATGCGATAATTAGCGGGAAATTAGGAAAGTGTGCTTCCGGGCTTTATGCATGAGGAAAGAAGTAATGTGGGGTGAAAAGCGGAAGACAATTTGGATGACGCAGAAAGCTAGGGCTATAGCCGCTAGACAAAAGAGTCGAAATTATTTCCTATACTTTGCAAATTTCGAAAAAAGTTTTTCTCTAGAGATTTTTTGCCAGACTACTTACTACAGCCCTGTTTAGTATTTATAGAAGTCTATGTGCAAGGCCGAGAAATTAACTTCCCTAGGTTTTACAAAAAAAGTTTTATCGTCAATTTTTCATGACTTTTTTCTTAAAAATACATTCTAACATAATATTTTGAAAGAAGTATACCAAAGAAACTATTATGTGCTATAAGAAGCTATTACGTGCATAATTGTGTATAAGTTTCATTCGCTAACAAATGACGTTTTTATTAAACGCGAGTAAAGAAATAATTGCAGCTAACCTTGGTCCACTCTATTATTTAAGTACCGAAGTACTGAAAATATATTTCCTGCAAGCGGTTTATTGCTTTTCTCAGTGGCTATTATATGTTATGTCTCGCGTTATGTAAGGTTCTTGGCAATGATCCATCCAGCCCGATACTTTAGGGTCCGAGTTCGCCAAGGTCTGTGCCGTTTACCATGACCGACCGCACTTCGCCTTACAAGCTCATACGTAAATGCGGCGTGTAATCTTGACATTAATACCCTGGGTGATTACTTAAGCCACAGAAGAAATAATAGTGCAAAGAGTTTGCAGAAGCAGACTCGAGTGAACTTGCTCTACCTTTACACAGGACGGAAGCTAAACACTTTTCTAGAAAGTGATTCTAGGGGGTAGAAAATAAAATTTGATCAAGACAGATGGACACAACGAATTTTGTGCTCGTACGTAGATCAAACAATAATAATTATTCATACGGGAAAAGCACCTGAATTTCCATTTCGATACTTTCAAAAAATGTTTTAAATTCTTTTTAATCTTTAAAGATGTCATAACATAATATGTATGTACATTGTACAATGATGGCAAAAAAATGTATTGAATTTTGTATTCATGTGCGATGTTAAAAAAAACTGGATCAAGGATGTATATTTTACCTTTATATTGACTCTGCTACATTTCAAATGCCAGTAAGATCGAGAATGGCACATAAAAGGCAGGTGTGACAGCACTGTTTGATCATGATTTAGTTGTAGTTAGTGAGAGCGATAATACTTTATGCTAACTTTTGCCACAAAGTATCTCAGGCGTTTCATAATTGTTTAAATTGTAGTTCATCTGGCCCAACTACAGATTTTCGTTTAAAAAGTTCTGTTGATCAGATAAAAATACCCGAACACTAATATTTACATTTCAATTACGAAATGAAATAGTGTATGCTGTATGCTAGATGTTCTGATCTTCTCAAATTATGTTCGGTACATTCTGAAAATTTCCAAAAAAGTTATACTCTCACTTTCACTTGCCTACTTTTAGTACTAAACCTAGCAGCTAATAATTTATTAAACCAGCAGTGTAACAAAAAATAAATAAACCATGAATAATTTACTACAATTATTATTCGTGACAATGTCATTGCCTTCACAATTAACATTATTGTCAGCTAATGGGGTGAAAACATTTCTATGGTGACAATACACTCCGTTGACGTCAGAAATTACTACCTATTTACATAAAAACCTATTGGAGAGAGCCTAACTGCCTGGAACTTCCCTGAAGCTCGCTAATGGGAGATTCTGACCTCGAAATATCAAAAATGATAGTTATCACTCCGGCGACACAGAAACACTGTGATTATACAGTTGGTACCTATACAAACTACCTGTACTGTATTCTACTCTATATTAGTATCGTTAACACTATTTTAATGTATACCTTCTGTCTGTTCCAATAACCATCGGTTATTTTGAGACTGTTCAAACAGCTCAATATGGAATTACTTGCTCACCCCAAAAAAAGTTTTTTTGAGCTTGATAGCGTCATAAAATATAGGTAGGTATAACGCACACTACATATGCGACATGTGATTGCGACAGTTGGGGAGCGGCGATTAGACAACAACGACAACGACAGGCAGCTGCCGATTATTTTCATAAAAAAATAAACTTGTTTTTACAACTCTAAGGTCAAATTACATGTCAGTACAGATTAGATTTCAAAAAATATTCAAAAAATTGAAATTTTATATTTTGTTTAAAGCTCCGCATACTTGCCATCGAGTTGTAGAGATACAAACGTAACTCTGCGTTGCCTTGTTGCAGCGACTAGACACAGCAACACTCAAAGCGTGCGTGGCACCAAAAGTTAAACAGATGATTAATTCCTGTCTAATTCGACAATAGACCAATGACAAACGGATTTGTGGTGATAACATTTCTGGACAAAATCTATTAATCAATCCCTTTATGTTTGGTTTGTTTGGAGTCACGGAATGCAAATATGCCTAGGTATATTACTTTGGCGACTTAGTTAAAATTGCGATCAGCTACAACGTAATAACAAAGTTAAGTAATCATTAACGTTACGAAGTATTTATAATTCAAACAATGCTTCGAATGCGATTTGCCTATAATATTTAAATTATTACACGCACGTTACGAATCACGAACTCTGCTCTATGCCCGGCGTAGTGGGCATTCCATTCCGCAAAAAATATTTGGGTAGAGGTACAAGTCAAAATAAAACTTCGTTGCATCAATGCGTATAATATTTAGCCTTAAAGTTTTTTTTCTTGATTGGCAGCATAGAAAGGTTTGATTTTAATTATTTTTTTCTTAATCCTTCAGATTGGTATTTACTTACCTACCATAAAGAAATGTGATCTTTTTGATGAAATTAATTTAAATTCTAAGAACTAAATATTACAAATAGTTACACAAATATGAAACTTGTAAATTCGTGCTCTAACTAAACTGATATACTCCTCTATGTAGATACTGATATAAAATAAGTTTTAAATCCAGTCTACGATCGCCTACCGTCGTTGGTTTGTTTTGGTTCTTTTCCGGGAACAAAAAGGAGAGAGTTCAACCATGAATTTTTGGATAATGATTTCTCTCGACTAGAACGTGTTTGTTTTTTGTGCCTTCGTGCCGCTATGCTTGAACCAGTCCCGAAGTGACGGAGCATTATCTTTTTCTCAGATAAAGTCAGACATAGCACTGATGGTAATCGTAAGAGGCATGTGTGGAGGTAATTTAGGCAAAAAGCTGCATAAAACAGTTATGAAGAGCAGGCTGTTGAGTTCATTGACCTTAGAATATGTTTAGTGGTAGGTTTTTAGAGTTCAGATTACCTAAACAAAAGCTCTTATATGATAAAAGTCGAGAGTGAATCGGTCGGATCGGTCCAAAGCGTTCTCCATCTAAGACCGAATTTGCTCACAATCAGGCTAGATGGCTGACATCATCACATTGAGAAAAGAGTAAAATCCTGTGACTCAGCTAATTTTATAATAGCTATGTTCTAGAAAAAAAAACATAAATAAAATGAACACAACTGAACACACGTCATATAATGTGAATGGAAATGGAAATTCCCACTAATTATAATGGATTTTTTAAATAAGCTTTCAATTGCACTGTGACTCAGCCCGGAAGCGTGAGTGCTTGCCTATACTGTTCTGCTCCGACTGTCTGTTTGTAAACTTTTTAATTGGGCTTGACCATTTTTCCTATTGAGTTGACAGTAGCCGTCATTCGGATGTGGTTTCTAACCGGTGTCAAAATCTGCCAAAAAAAGTAGTGCCCAGATGCCGAATGTCTGCACCTTTCACGGTGTTGTGACTTGAACCCTGTTGAAACTTGCGTGTGATATTATGAAGCAGGCGATTTTGAATGCACATAATCAAGCTGACTAAAAACCCAAAGCAACTTAAGTCCCTATATTAATTAAATATTGAAAACGCAAAAAATATGGTACGGCTATCGATCAACTATAATCCGACTTCGGTGGGTAGGCCAATTCAACAGCCATACTTATCAAAGACCTAAACAAAATGCTGTATACACAATGAAATAAAGAATTTGAAACACTTTACTCGTAACTACGCTATTTTTCGTATCAGCAAACTATGGTATGCAAAGCCTGCAAAACCTTGAACTTGAAAAGCATTTCAAGATTTTACGGTACTTTCATTGAGCCCTTTTAAAGCGTGCAGTAATTTTGAAATCGTGCCAATGTCAAAGATAGGTTGTAAAAGGGCAAGGCGAAGAACGAAAGATGGAAATGGCCTTATCTCGTTGATGTCATCAACTTTATGCCGGATGAGCGATAATTTGATAAGCATCCAATATAAGGTGTGAAAAAAAACTTGAGTTTCAGTCAGAGAACCTTTACTTTATATTTTTATCTGGTACTTGCCGCTAGTTGGTTTGATTTTATAAGCAAACGTGTACAAAAAGTTCCTTCCCTATTCTATGGGTCTATATTTTTATAGGTACAAATAACTCATTGTTAGGAATTAATTTAAGCAAACAAGAATGTAATATAAAAAATGCTTTGGGGAAAAGGAAACTACTAAATTAATCTCGTAGTTTGTCTCTTTAACTCCTACTAAAATCATGTCATGCTGTCCCTGTTGCATATGGATCATGCTGTATGTACCTACCTAGATCGGGATCCTAAAATTCGTTACTATATAAGTAACAATAAAAAAAATTGGTATAATTTGCCGCTGTACACCGCACCGGCAACACCCAACGTAGCCGTTACTCTTTTAAATTGGCAGATTGTAAAGATTACATTAGATTACCGAACACAATCTTATCTTTTCTTATCTCAGGTTATCACTATAAAATTTGGAGAAACACGTTATTTATACTCACGGCGTCTATATTTATTGATTACGTTAGATAAATGTGTGCTTTACTTGACGTCATCTGCAATGTTAGCGGAATGTGCTGATTTAACAACCTTTCCAAAAGATAAGAGTTTTCTTTATGAGTAGGTAGGTGCTTTCCTAATTTTTTATGGTTGCTAGGCTAGACTTTTATCTCATAGTGATCGAAGATAGTAAATGCAACTAAGCTGGGATATGATATGATATGACTTTCAATGACAATTAATCCTATGTACCTACTCGTACTAGTATGTGGACTCTCACGTGAAGCCATATTTTTCTATTATTTCTAAACAATAGAGAATGCATGCTGCAATTATGAAAATTACAATGTGAAGGTCACGCCACGTCACGCCCCGACAATTTCATGAAAAAAGAGACAAAAACTGGAAAATACCTAACGTGCTTAATTTTTAGTAGCGGAACTTCTTTAGGGGTCTTGTTTATAAACACTGTTTTAACTTAATCAGTGTGTAAAATTCTCCGTCTTGTTTTCGCACCTTTCCCGCCAGCGGGAAGTTGTCAGAGAATTTTAAGCAGTGAATAGGTTTAACTAGCGTTTTATAAGTAAAATCCTTAATCTTCCTTAATAAAACCTCTTAGACCGTAACCTCATCTCATAGCTTGTAACCTCATTAGGACTTCAATCAGGCTCCAAAGTGTGCGGCTATAATTAACATAGCTACACCCCAGCCCAGTCTTATCTTCCGCAATACTTATGCAGGTAATTAACATGGCGGATTAGTATGAATGCAACGTTGAGTGCCCAAGGCGGCCGGTTAGTATTCCGAGCCTACTGGTCCCTCAGGACGTTGGTAAAGAGCAGCCTTCGCAATCACAAATGGTATAGACTGCTGTGGCCTTGTTGACTTTTTTATGCAACTCAATCGCTCCTAACTCTCCTAACAGTAACTACCATTAGCGCTACTGGGTTACTGTTAGATTCGTTCAACCCTGCGACTACGTTTGAACCGAAAGTTTTTGAGTCATTCATGTTTATTATTTCTTTACGCTGAAACGGCTCAATGAATTTCGATGAAATTAGTTACGAAGGCAACTTCACTATGGATGCTATGGACATAGGCTAAAAAATTAACAGTTCCTTAGGATAGCGGGTAAAATCATTAGGCTAAGCTAAATGTTAAATCACTTTATGCCCCGTAATTTAATTGTAAACGATTCCCCTTTTGCGTAGAGACAGACTTTACCTACTTTTCCATTTGCACTCAGTCATGCAAATAATGAAATACTGTCATCCATTGCATGGAGGACAAAGGAAATACGCAATCGAGTATAATCATTTGCTACCGCGCGAGATAATTACTTAGAATGGAATTTATTGAATCGGGATAAAGATTTCCATGAATAAACATGATTATATTTTTAAATCGATCGTGTTACTCATAAGTAGGCAGAAGGTCGAGGGAAAAAACGCGACACCGTATCTGTCGGGGGCGAACGGCGGTTGCAGGTGCTGTGGCGTCATTTTTTCTTAGAATGCGGTGCGGATGAAACTTAATCGGCACGGTTTCACGGGCATGAAGAAAATCTACGCTAACCACAAAGGAAATAGATCTAAGTTACTAGTTATCTAAGTCATCAGGCTTTTGAGTAGGTTCTTTACCCTCTGACAGCAACTCAGTGGCTCATCAAGGTCTGTTCATATCACACTAATATTGTAAATACGAAAGTTTGTCTGTATGTTTGTTACTCCTTTCCGGTGAATCAGCTGGATAAAATTTAGAATTAGCTTATACTCTGGATTGATACAAAGGCCACTTTTCATAATCATCATTATCACCGCGCGCTTAGCGTTGCTGAATAATCTGTAACGTTTTATTTATATTTGCTTACTAGTTTCGATTTATGTTGTTTAAGAAATAATCTTTGTGTAATAGTTACGAGTGTATTCTTATGTTAGATACATTCTGATCGCCAAAGTTATTAAGGCCTAGGCCTACTAACCAACTAACACGAGTTGATTTTTATGTACAGTCCGATAACAATGATACAAGTGCAACATTTTGCGCTCGTGACGGAATAAAATACTCGGGCAAATCATATTAGCAACTAGGCGAGTTCGGCGAGTACAAATACTTGTGCTGTTTTATATTCTGTAATGTTAGGGTAATATGCAAAGAAAGGCCTGTGGCGAGAGTAGCGGAAACTGTTCAGCGTTGGTGTTTAATCCCCTTTGCTATACTAATACTCGTAGATAGAGCTCAAGACTCAGGAAAGAAACGAGTCAAACAAGTGTCATTGCTATAAGTGGTCCAACGTTCGGATAAAAGCAGTAAATCCTAGCAAGCCCACAGACCCTCAGATGATCTCATGCCGCAGCGCGCCCACTAACTTGGCTGTAAGTAGTCCAATTGGACTAAAAAGTCCATCCAAACAATCTCGATCGCTATGGTACTTCTGACCCCTACTCGTGCAATTTTCCACTCAACTCGCCACAATGTATGACAGTGTCACACGCTTCTGCATTTGGTAATCGGGTATGAAAGGATATACAATTTTCTAGGTATATGTATAGGTATCACATAAAGGGCTGGATGTAAGCTAAACATAAAGCTGAACAATACGTGATCTGGGACAGACCGCATAATGATTATTTCTGGCACAAAAACTATCAGATACTCGTAATACTTACAGTCTCAATGATTCGAATTGCGATGTAGGATTTTTTTTATTAAATCGTTTACAGTACTCTCTCTCTAAATATATCTACTAATTGGTATTTACTCTAAATAGATTCTACTGGCAACTCTAGTCTGCAAATCTTGTAGAGAGTGCGAGGTTGGTCAATTCGTTGTAAATGTTGCTCGTTGTCTTGTTACCTAACCTGTGACTAGTGACAATGAGGTAATCGACGGCTTCCCTCGGGGAGGGGCGCCGTGACTGACCTAACCTATAAACTACTGATTGCTATGTTGTAGCTCTGTTCTGAGAAGACTGCACCTATTTTATATTACATTCGCATAATTAATGTCAGGGAATTGCGAATGAATAAATTAGTGTTATGAAGCTTTGTTAGCAATTCATGGCGTGTCTAAAAGCTTTCTACAAAATGAGCATGTCTGTCTATTTATCACTCAACTTGAAAATTGTTTTTGCCCTTCATTTAGTACCTTTTATTTTATTATATTAAGGACTTTCCGTAAATTGTTGATGCTTATCTCAAATAAATAAAGTGAATCGACATTATCATTTGTTTCCGTGTCGTGTCCCGATCCGACACGGGGTGGTACGATTTGTCACCCCGACGATTTATTTATTTATTACAGCTATTAATATCCTCGGTAACCTTTTATTACAACGCACACCCACTGTACAGTCCGATTAGTATTTATTAGCCATTTTACCGACAGTTTTATGGAATAGTAGGCATGGAAATTGGTAACAAGTACTATTGGCGCTGTCGTAGTACAACAACTTTCACGGTAAAAGTAATCGCTTACAGAAAAGAACCATTATAAGTTCTTTGACTTTGTTTATGATATTTGACTTTGCGTAGCCCTCACCCCAGAATTTCGAAAGCGATTGGAAAGCTCAATGGTTTCCGTTAACATGGGGATAGGACGTGACATTGTGGAACGCTTGCCATATCTTTTATTAGACTATGATGTAAAGCTTTCGTAGCAACTATTAATACATTTGTGGCTCGTGGAAAAGCTCTCTCTATCCAAGTAATTTACTACAGGTAGAGTTACTCGGTACAGTTTTGCTGCATTTACAGTCTCAACACAAATAAAACATTTTAGACCTCATAAAATAACTTCCCACGTCCACATTAGCTGCCCACCATTACCCAATTATTACAAATATAAAACGAAACAAGCGTATCATGTACAGCAGGTTGCTGTCCGGTGAGATGAGAAGGTAATTTGATTCTTCACGCGCCACTTGCAGCCTTGTTTTCGAGGTACCTTACCTATACTATTAAGCTGTTTGGACACGAAGGCGAGTGAAGTATGCTGATTTAGCCACAGTAGCTGTCGCGAGACCCGCTGTCGTGACAGAGCTAGCGTGGCTAGCAGGGCTGCAAACAGTGTTGAGGGCCAGCAATTAGCCTTAAATACTGCTTGCATCCACCGTTCTTCGGCAGCTTTACAACACCATTCCAGATTTTCCAACAGGACAGTTTCCGTCTAAACCCATCTGTATTACAAATACTTGGCAACTCATGAAGTTTCGCACGACTCCCACAAAGCGCTTGAATGTATGTTGGCTTTGTGCACGAATCGAGAAAACATAAATAAAGTGTGCCATGCACAAGGGATGAACAAAAATAGTCAAATGGATCTTACTCTCGCCCCCCTACCCAAAATGCAGTTCTATCATCGAAACACTACAGAAAACTAGGAAAATGTATGGGAATGACATTTCTAAAATCTATTTATAGATCCTATATTTTATGACAGAAATGTTATTGACGTACTTTGTCTTATACAGCGTTTCGATTATGGAATTGCGACTTGGTCGACTCTTTCAACTAGTCAACTCTACTCAAGTGATTAATTGGCGTCTTCTCGTGTACGAACGGTATACAGGACAGGCAGGCTGTAATGTAACATTGCTCCGATGCTGTAATGTAGAGTTCGATGGCACCAGCGGAGGGTACTAATGTTGAGTAGAGTAGTCACTAGTCATCCCAGCGCCGTGGGCGTAATACCAGAGAACCTTTGTAGAACCTATGTCCTATTCTGTGGTAGAGGCGATTTAGCCGTTGATGATGTATCGGTGGCGTGAGACGTTTTTGTAGAGCTTAAGAGACTAACCAAATTATAGAGGCGTAGAGCAGTTGAATTAGTGGATAAGACAGTCAGAGATTATTTTAATCGTCAGCATAATCAGTCGCCCACTGTTGAGCATAGGCCAATATTTTAAAGAGAACGAGAATGCGTTGTGCTGATGTAGGCTTTCTGCCCACAATATTAGAATGAAATGAGCTGAATGTTCCAGGTTTTATGTTAGGTAATGTAAAATGTTAGTGATAAATATGGTAGCTTCAATGGAAATAATATCGAATTAGCGGCCATTTAACTTTAAATTTTAAAGCGTGTTAGCCCCTACCTAGCTATTACGGTGGCACGAAACTAGAAAGCAACGAATTGGTATATTTTAATGGAATTGTGCAATTGTACCCGTATAATTTACTGTCAGGTATTTGACGATTTTACAGGCTTTTTATTTTCAAAAACAAAGAAACTCGCGATCACTCACGAAACAGTCAAAACATTTGATTGAATCAATATTTTATTAGTTATTTTTAAATTGTGTTATCGATATCAAATTTCAACACTATAGGAGTGGTTTCTCGATAATTTCCCAAGTTAATAAAGGCCGCTCCTATTTTATCAATTAAGTACTTCTTTATCCGATTTTAATTCGAATAATTGGAAGTTGTAGTAGATACCATCAAACATTATTTATTTGAGTCATTTACATAATAATTATGATGAATCGTACGATTACGTCAAGCTCTAGAGAATAAGTCGTGATAAGAATTCTTTGTTATAAACGTACAGAATGTTGACCCCGCCCCTCATCAATTTTTTACCTCCGACGCTAAAAGATGTGTGATATAAGAATCAAACAAAGAGCGGCTACTATTCCAAAATCTAGAATTCTGTGTAGACGTGGTGTTATATGCTATTGAAAGTCGCATAGAAGCAGACGAACAAATATTTTTCTAAACACTTGAAAATCATTACTCTGCTTCTAGGCAGTCGGGCAACAACAAGAAAAATTGCTCAGGTTAACCTCTCGTTTAATTTGGCTGTAATTCTTTCTCCTATATTTAGTACTTTTAATTTAGTCGGTGTTTTATTACACACTAAATTACACTAAGTAAAATTCTGATCTATTCTCTTTAGTGAGTTAGTTCCTAATGGCAATTAATCGAAGTGAGTGGGAAGGTCAGATTTATGTGACTTTTAACTTGATATAATAGATATACCTGGCAGACAAAAGTTATTAGGAAGGTAGCCTATTAGTCAGATAAGTACCTAAGTTTTCTACAAAGCGCTGATGATTCCATTGGCAGTGTCATTTCAATCTGAACCTAATAGCAAGGTGGTTAGGTATATATTACCGTATTTTTTATTCCCTCAGTTAATAATAGTAGACCAGGCAAGCCTCCGAGCCGAATATAATTGTATCCCACGAATTGAGTAGGAAAACGATGGGGCTTACGCTCCGCAAGCCCCAATGACGTAGCCATCTTGACTCGATACAAAAAGGCTTTCGAGAATGTTTCGATATCATTGTATATCTCTTTCAAACAAGAACGAAACGAAAGGGATAGAATACTGGAACTTCGATGCAATTAACTTTTTGTTGGACAGACACGTTTTCATTGTTACAGCACTTACGACACACATACAAGACTTTTTTTCTTGTCTTTTTTTTAAACTTTTTACCTTTTTTAACGTCATAGATTTTTGTTTCTCGAAACTTGACGTCAATTTTCTCTAATTCCAAGAATTGAACTAATTTTCTTCGATAGGTAGGTAGAGGTACCTATCGTTTTTTGCTTAGTGCAATTTTGCGTCAAATTCAGGTAGGAACTCGTAATGGTATAGAATTATTACTATGTGGTTTTTATTATTATTTTACACAGGTCCAATTAAGCGTTATTTTTTCTACTTTCCGGTTTTTACAAGTTTTTATTTCACATGCGATGTTTGTTTGTTTTTTGGTTTAGGTCAAGGAAAATACCTGTCTTGGAAATACCTTTTTTGGAATCCGTCTTTTTTGGATTCATAAAAATGACAAAATGGTTAACATGTGTACGTGCAAGCAAAAATGGGGTTTAAACTGTTTTCGATCCCAAAACGAACGTGAGGCCCGAGTTGTACCTACTTTTTCGGAAAGACATCTGATGCAGGCAATGAATTCCACACCTGCAGTATCTTCTTATAACTGAATGTTTTTGTACAGCATGACTCTCGTACGTGTTAAACAAATACTTACTCTAGGTATCTGTAATACGCTATCACTACAGTACTTTAAGCCCGAGTACACAGTAGCGGGTAATCTCAAACATAAAGTGGGTGGGGCTGCTCTATTTTAAATGTAGATCATGAAAATGACCTTAATGTGACTGACAATACTGCCCGAGATCTCGCAATATTTATTCTATTCCTGGAGCTAGGTCGTTGATGTGGAAAAATGGATTGACATATTTATCATCAATCCGTGAATCGAAGGGCGAATATGACAATCGCAAAAAGTTTTAGGAGAGCAGTTATTTAGATTTCCGACGACTGACGACGGTATATTGATGTGCTTGAACCATTTTGTATTAGGACCTGTTTATCTATTTTAGTCTAGCATATCCACAAAACAAAATAGCCAACGTTTAAAAATTCTTTATATGTAGGTATTTATTTTAGTCTATTTGCAAGTTACGATAGTTTATTTCAATCTGCGATCTATATAAGTACTTATAGGATTAGGATGTTTATGTTTATGTTACGGCGGGGAAGCAGGTGCTCCAGAAATTTATACATGATTTTTAGGCATATACAGACAGGAAAAACAATTCACACGCAATGTTTATATACGGCTCTACCACAAGGTCAAGGAAAAGCAGAATTTCCTTTTTGCTACGCTAAGGTATCATATATAGATCTAAACAAGACTTTGTTAGGTTATAGTATATACCCATGTACCTACTTTATTTATTTAATCAATACGAGAGTGACAAACTAGCAGTGCTCCGTACTATCGTATTCTTTAAGTTTTGAAATTTGGCTAATGTGTTAATGAATACTACGTCTTAACGTAACAACTTAACGACTTATCGTTTTGCAATTGAGTGAGAAACAAGCATACTCTCTCTCTCTCTCTCTTCGCTCTCTCTCTTTTCGCATTTAGTTTTAAAAATACTCTATTCATGAACCAACAAGTTGTTCATAGATTTATAATTGAGTTGACCTTTCTTATACTAACAAACTTTTCTTCGTGTTAATTGAGTGTAAACTTGTGAACCTCCATTGACATTCCTGAATTACTGAAACCTACTATCTTAAGATTATCTTCCATTAACGGGTAATTGTATATAATTCTTGTCATTTTCCGAGCTACGTAATTACGTTGCCGATTGTGAGACTGTAAAGAAGGTATAGTAATTTGATTGAGGATCTAAGCCATCCAATACCATCCATGCCTCGACTTATGTTGCTATTCGAAGGTACTTAAGTACAGCTACGAAAGTCGATTTTTTAAATTCCGGGCTTGTATTTATGGTTTTTGGCAACATCGTTACACAAACATTACTATCAAATTCGATGTTACAAAAATTGTATACGAATGTCTGTCAGCAAGTTGTGTTTTTTATTTCAATGTTGATAAGCAAATTACATACATCAAAGTTCTTGTTATTGTAGAGGGTGTTAAAGAATTTAGAAGTAGAAATAAGGTAATAAATTATAGCTCCTTGTTTGCTTATACTTTACCAGTGTTTATGATCTAAAGTATAAGCAGTCGCAAATAAAGAAATCTTGAGGTAATTCATTTGCGGCATTGAAATAAGACACGTACGTACGCGATACGTGTTTTTTTATTATTTATAATTTGTTGATCTATCATACTAATTATTGACAAATAGTCCGTTTACTATGGTTGGTTATCCTTTTGTTATTCGATTTTTATCAGAAAATTGATGGCTGTGCACAAAGAATTAAAAAAGAAAAGCAGTATGTTCTTTTTTTAAAACAAACCAGTTCCACTGCCAATGCCAAAATTAAAACAAATCTTTCGCCAACGTTTAGTCATTTGAATATGAAATGATTATTCAATACATATTTTTAAAGGTACCAAATTCTGTTTTTAATTTCGTATTCATCGACGCATTGCTGCGGAGTGGTCAATGACTCTATCCAATGATATATTATAAAACATTGTGACTAGAATTACAAGTTATTAGTAACTCTAAGTTTTTTTAGCGTTGCTACCATACTGCTATTTTGCACCGTACCACCCAAAATGACGTAATATCCGAATTAAAATTGATCGAGACGGACAAAAAAGCAAATTATTTATCAGTCTGCGTGCCATGGTTATTTCGATCACAGATTCCATTCATTGTTTTACATTTGTATTTTTAAACTGTAGACTTGTATCGATAAAGAAGAATGTATGAAAAACGCAGTTCCGATTTACGCCTGATAGACTGATGGGCCGCTGTCGGGGTGTTGTATGATTGTATGTCGGGTTGTTGTATGATTGTATGTCGGGTTGTTGTGTACACACACAACATCTTATCTATGTGCATGTCTGTGGCACCGTAGCACCCAAATATTTAAACCAACTTTTTTAACTGACTTCAAAAAAGGAGGAGGTTATCAATTCGTCTGTATGTTTTTTTTTAATTTTTTTTTTATGTTTGTTACCTCATAACTTTTGACTGGGTGAATCGATTTTGATGATTCTTTTTTTATTAGAAAAATTTAGTTTTAGGAATTTAGTCCAGTTCTGATAATGGTATCCATGAGAAAACTATATAAGTCTTAAATTTGCATTAAGTACGTGCGCGACAAATAGGTAGATAAATAACTCAATAGTCGGTCTTTTGAAGTCGGTTTTTGTTTTTTGTTTTATAAAAATAACGTTCTTGTTTTAATTTTTTTTGTTTGTGTTAGGTAAATGTTATATGATCGAGTATTTAATATTCTTTTGCTCAGCCGTTCCAAGATTATCAGTTTTTTTTAATTTCATAACTAGTTCATACATTTATCTATCAAACATGTATCTATATTACGTATTTTTTACAGAATTCATGCTTATTTTATACCAAAGGTTCAGTCAACGGCGCGATTGGTCACATTTGCAAATACAAAGTAATCCTCAAGGTTAAAAAATAATAGCGAGCTAGTAAAACGGCGTTCACACACATCACCGGACGTCCGGTCCGCATTTCCTCATAGCGTTGTTCGCTGGGCGGGCGGAAAAGATCCGCCCACCGCCATTTCATTAACATAAGCTCATTTATTTTTTCACCTTAACAGCAAAATCTAAGACGTCCATAAATTATAATGAAATGGACGACTTCGCTTATTTATGCCAACGCTTAGGTTAAGGTCAGATCCACTATCAACTGGTCTGGACACCTAGAATATTCTAATAAAACTCAGTACTAGCATTTAGAATGGCTTTATGAATGCGTAAATAACTATCTGTTAGTTGATAACTTTTATTTTTTTCACAATTAAATGACTTATTATTCGGCTTAATGTTAAAGCGATAGACTAGATCAAAAATATTAAAAGTTTCTTACATAGGAAACATTCCTCTGATAAAAAAATACAAAACCGCGGGTCACACCTAGTTTCATAATAAACGAACTTAGCTCTGACATCACCGCTTTATTGCAACTAATTAATTAATAACCAAAGATATAGGAGTAGGCACTTACTCGTATACCTACTATATGTTAAGTTTATTACATTTATAGCTAGTTTTACGAAATTGTGATTAATCGTAGCGGCGACTAGTGATAAAGATAAGTGTTGGACGTGTTTGCTTTCGCGATATTTGACGAGAGAGTAACAGCAAACATTTGTAGAGCGTCGTTGTCAGTTGGCTTGGCTACTGACTTTGTGCCGCCCTCATTTGTCAATCACAGCTATATGCCATCTCAGATAAACATGGAGAAAGATGGAGCACTGCGTCAGATTTGGGTGAAGCCAAGAACTCCTCTTCTCAATCGCAGCTATAGACCATCTCAGGTAAACAGAGAAAGACACTGCGTCAGATTTGGGTAAAGCTAAGAACTCTACTTTTGCACAAGTCCATCTTCCTCCCTAAGTAGATCTGATCAGACCATATAAATCAATGAACAGCTCGTATCTATTCCTATTTACAAGCAAATAATACGGGAAAACAACCCAAACTCGAAAGATGGATTGCCATTCCTTCAGCGCGTGCATGAATGGGTTTTAAGTAGCTACGAATGTCTTTGGTACGTGATACGAGCTCAAGTAAACTATCTTAACATTTTTCTCTTGGTAGGGTACCAGAATTGTTTGATAGTAAAAAAAAATTAAAAAGTAAAGGAAGTAGTAGGTAAAGTAAAATTTTGTAGGTAAATATAGATAATCTTGGACTTTTCAAAATCAGAGTGAATACCTATGTGTGTTCTTAATCTGCGTGCTTCATTTTCGACCACATCGTCTCGCTTACTAACAGGCGAGTCGGTGGTCAAATGCGGAATTATACACTATAAAAAAAAGATCTCAACTCTTTCCACAAACAACAAAAACAAGTTGAACATTATAATATAGTACCTAGTTATGCATCCCCCTGCCCCTACATGTTTAGATTAAGAGTGCAGGAATGCATTACTCAGCGTCTGGCCGGACGCGGTCGCGCCGTCGGAGCCCGCTATGCAGGGCTGAGTTAGCATTCCCGTAGCTGGACCACCGGCCTAGCATTATGTTTGCCTGTGGGCTTTAGAATTAGTTTCAATTCATTATATTGTCAGCCTCCAAATCGGCAACACATATTTTCGTTAGTTTTATTTTAGTTTTTAAAAACATATTTAAGTGCTCCCTAAATTTAACTGGCGCAGCCGGTAGGATAACTGGCTGTCCTAGCGTGAAGTGTATATGCTTGTATAACCGAGCTACCGCGTTAGAACGGCAAAGTGCGGTTTGCCTATAATAAGGTGAAGTGCCGAACAGTTATCCGACGAACCAAACAAATAAGTTAAAAGGAACGGGACACCCAGTATGGAAGCGGTCGGCTGGTGAGTACAACTTTTCGCCATCCTTGCCAATTCCCTACCATCCAAGATTTTTGTTATTATCAAAATAAGACTTCTTTTGATGTAACGTGACCTAGGTGACTAGATATAAAATTCTATTTAGTGTGCCTCTTACTTTAAGCCTTAACTTTAATATTCAAAATCTCAAAATTGATTTTTAAGTAAATTAGTGTAATTAAAAACAAGAAATATAAAACTCTATTTCATGTACCTTAGTTAAAACATTTTTAATTTCAAAATTAATTAAATATTGTAATAGTGTGTTAATTTAGATTAGCGAATAAGTGTTAGTTTAGTTAGTGAATAGTGTGTTTCAATTTTCAAAAAGTTTTCTAAACTCAATTTGTGTTTTTCATATCTGTGTAAAATGGAACAAATTACTCCGATTCCCCGGGAAATTTTAAATCTCATTCCTATTTATGGCGGAGATAAGTCTCAACTAAACTTATATCTACGTAAAAGTGAATATGTAATAAACAGATACAGAGGAGACGCTGCCCAAAACCTTTACGTATTCCAATCAGTAACAAGTCGACTAAATGATAAAGCAGCAGCTCTGATCTCGGAAAGAGAGGACATCGAGTCGTGGAGTCAGCTAAAAGAACTATTAAAGCAACATTTCGGAGATCCGCGTAGTGAACAATGCATTGCAATAGATTTAGAATCACTAAAAATCAAAACAGGCGAAAACTATTTAGAATTCTGCAACAGAATTCAAAGTGTCCGCTCGCTACTCATATCAAAAGTAAATATGTTAACAGACGTAGAGATGAAACGGGCCAAAGCAATCATATATAACAGCACAGCTCTAAATGTATTCCTCTACAACCTACCAGAGGACATGGTCAGAATAGTTAGATTAAAATCACCCGCAACCCTAGAAGACGCCCTTAGCGTAGTTCTAGAGGAAGTAAACTTTCAAGATCAATATAACATGCGTAGACGCATCTATGACACTCGTAATAGTAGCCATAACCATAGCCATAATACCTTACATAAACCTGTATTGCAACAAAACTCGAACCCTCCTCAAGGATTCAAATTTGGGATTAACCCTCAACTCCCATTTAAACCATTAACGACAAACACCACACCGAAATTTTTCGGTAACCAACAGACGACGTTAACAAGGCCGCAGGCCCCAACACAACCTTTTGGGTACCGCTCTCAGCTAGGTTATCGCCCACCGGGTTATCTACCACAACTTGGCTACCGCCCACAATTTGGTACTGGCCAACAACCAACAGGTTACAGACCAAACCTACCACAAAGACCCTTTCAAGGGATGACGCCACAACAGTATGGCTACAAGCCACCACAAGTCAACCCACCACAGTTACAAACCTCTGACATAACTATGAGAACCGCCCTGAAACCGCGCGAAGGATTCAAACTAAACGAACTTTACGACTCAACGGGTTACGAAGAGCAAGACCTCTACAGTTACGACCCCTACGAGTACGACGTAGCTTACGACGCGTACCAGCAAGACTACGAAGCTGAAGCTGAAGCGTACACCGACATGTCACAACAGGTGGAAACCCTTCAGGACCAACCCCTGGAAAATTTTCCTATACAGGCCTCTACAGACCAGAAACCATAGAGCTTAATTGCGACCCCACGTTGAAACTACCACATATTTATTTACCTGAAATAGATGCTAAAATGATGATCGACACCGGAAGTACTCGATCATTCATAAGTCCCCGAAAAGCATATGAATTTTTCTATTACCACATCAGACCCGAACCCTTTCAAGTAGTAAGCACGCACGCATCTAGCAACCACAGTGAGGTCATAGAAATCCCGCTTTTACCAACTTTCCAAAGTGACGATTACCACAAATTTTACATCTATGACGTCGACCAACGTTATGACGGACTAATAGGGAACGACTTATTAGAACAATTACATGCAGTTATAGATTTAAAAAACTCAGTTCTGAAAACGAATACTACCCTTATTCCAATCATAAACAAAAACTTAAACTACGAAGTAGAAATTCAAGCCCGAACAGAAAAACGCGTCAAACTGCCAATAGACCAATTTTCAGGAGACGCTATACTTGATTACAGAAAATTTGGCCCTGGCGTACGTATGCCTAGCGCCTTAGTAAACTGTGTAAACGGATACGCCACCACCGTTATCCAAAACACCTCAAATGAACCGGTGATAATAACAGTAAAACAACCCTTAAAAGTGATTAAATACCACCCGGAAGAAAAATGTAACCTACATCTCACTACAAACAATCGTGAAATGGAAATAGAGAAAATACTGGAAGAAAATCTGAATAAAATTAGACTTGACCACATGAATAAAGAAGAAAAAGAAAAAATATTTAAACTCTGCAAAGAATACAAGAACATCTTCCATTGCGAGCAACTACCACTGACCTTTACCAACCAAGTTAAACACAAGATACGCACTAAAAATGAAGACCCAATCTACGTGAGACCTTACAGACTAGCCCCAGCACAAGCCGAAGAAATAAACCGTCAAGTACAAAAAATGCTACAAGACAATGTAATTCAGGAATCTCATTCCCCTTGGAATGCCCCAGTACATCTAGTACCGAAGAAATTAGATGCTTCGGGAGAGCAAAAATATAGAATGGTCATTGATTACAGACGCCTAAACGAGATAACAATAGACGACAAATACCCTCTACCAAATATAAGTGATTTGTTTGACAAACTAGGCAAAAGTGTTTACTTCACAACAATAGACCTAGCAAGCGGCTATCACCAAATAGAAGTAGAAGAAAAGGACAGACAAAAGACCGCCTTCAGCACTCAAAATGGACATTTTGAGTTTTTAAGAATGCCATTTGGCCTGAAAACAGCCCCCGCTACTTTTCAGCGAACCATGGACCATGTTCTTCGAGGACTTCAAGGACTACATTGCATGGTATACTTAGATGACGTCATTATCTTCTCATCTAGCCTAGAAGAACATATCCAGAAACTACGTCTAGTTTTTGACCGACTCAGACAGACCAACCTTAAAATACAATTAGATAAATCAGAGTTTTTACGAAAAGAAGTGCTTTATCTCGGACACACAATCACAAGAGACGGACTTAAACCTAATAACGATAAAATTGAAGCAGTGCTGAATTTTCCGATTCCGAAAACTACCACGGAAATTAAAAGCTTTCTGGGATTAGTTGGTTATTACCGACGTTTCATTCCAAATTTTGCAAAAATAACCCAGCCATTAACAGCATGCCTAAAGAAAAGAAACAAAATTATAATTGACCAAAATTACATCGATGCTTTTAATAAATGTAAAGAACTACTCACTCACGCACCGCTCTTACAATACCCCGATTATAGCAAGCCGTTCATTCTAACCACGGACGCTTCCAACGTAGCCCTAGGAGCTGTACTCTCCCAAGGACAAGTTGGCAGCGATAAACCAATAGCATACGCAAGCAGAACACTGAGTGATACTGAGTCTAGATACAGCACCATAGAAAAGGAACTATTGGCCATTATCTGGGCAACAAAACACTTTCGACCATATCTCTATGGGAAAAAATTCTATATTTATACCGATCACCGACCTCTAGCATGGTTGAACTCCCTTAAGGACCCAAATAGTAAGCTCACACGCTGGAGACTACGCCTTCAAGACTTTGACTTTGAAATTATCTACAAAAACGGCAAACAAAATACAAACGCAGACGCTTTAAGCAGAATTAGGATCAACGCCCTGGAAGAGGAAGAAGAAGGAAATTCAATGGCAGTAAACGTAGACCGTGAAGAAAAGAAAAAGAAGAAGAAAGTCAAAAAACGTCAACGAAACGCCTCTTCCACAACGTCCGCTAGTCCAATCACAATTTCGGACTCAGACACAGACACAGCAGAATTCCCTGAACTCTCTATTGAAAGACCAGTCATTCCTTCTGCATCTGGAAGCAGCAGAACGCAGACCATTCACTCAGCAGACGATCTAGAATCAACTGGAATACCCATATTACATGAAGCTATCGACACTAAGCCGAACCAAATTCTCGTATTTTCTTGGTTTAAAAACGAAACTCAGGTTAAAGATATTTCCCACAACAAATATAAAATTTTAGAAGTTTTTCTTCCCACAAACAACCCAGAATTAATCAAAGACTTTCTCAAAGAATATATAAGACCCAAAATAAAGTACTTTATTTATTTCGAAGAAAATGAACACCGCCGACAGTTTAGCAAGATTGTTATTTCCTTATTCAAGAAAGACATGATTAAACTCTTCGAGTGTACAGAACGAGTGGTATACGTGAATGAAGAGAGTGAACAGAAAGCAATAGTTTTAAAGTATCATCAAGGAAAAACGTGCCACAGAGGAATCAAAGAAACACTAGTAAGACTAAAAAGAAACTACTTCTGGAACAAAATGGAAGAAACTACCTCAGCCATCATTAACTCCTGTGAAGCATGCAGAAAAATGAAATATGACAGAAAACCGTTTAAACCCTTCCTGCAGCTCACCCAAACACAGGATGCCCCTTTTCAGGAGCTTTTCATGGACCTTTTCACCATAGAAGGCAAATATTACCTTACTCTCATAGATGCTTTCAGCAAACTAGGACAAGCTATCGAAATTCCAAACAAATCTACCCCAGAAGTTGTTAGAGCCCTCATGAAATACTTTTCTTTTTACGGAATCCCCAAGAAAATTAGTTCTGATCCCGGAATGGAGTTTAACAACGAACTTATGAAAGACTTCCTCAGCTTACATAAAATAGAACGTCACATAGGTACAGTTAACAACCCCAACTCAATGGGACTCATTGAACGATTCCATTCGACCCTTATCGAAATTTATAGATTAGCTAAGTATGAACAGAAATGCACAGACGCCGCATCAATTATGACATACTCTATTATGGCATATAACCACACCATACATACAGCCACAGGACTAACACCATTTGAAGTAGTCTTTGGACACACAGACTCCGACAACCCCTTCAATGTGGAATTTCAGAAAGTGTATACTCAACAATTAGTTAAAGATCACGAAAAGCGTACAAAATTTTTATACAAATATTTGGCGAACAATATGATGACAAAAAAGAAGAAAATTAGGGAAAAGCGAGAGGGAGAGACAAGCACGGAACTTCCTCAAGGAGAAACCGTTTACGTAAAAGATATAAACAAGAGAAAGAGCAAAGACAAAGCTAGATACAAAAAGGCAAAAGTAATAGGAGAAATAGAAAAGAACATTGTTCCCATTAAAGTAGAGACTGAGAAAAAGAAAACCAGCGCACCAATAAAGAACATAAAACGTCCTCCACAGGTGGTGGTTCCTGATGATAGCGACACCAGTGACAGTTGCACTTCATCTGCAATGTCTTAAAGAGAATCCGGGAATCTTACCAGTGAAAGAAGGACAAGCATACATTCAGACAGATAATTGGACCATTTTAAAAACCATCAGATTAGATAATGTTTATGTTGATTTAAAATTAGTTACAACCAAATTTTCAGAATTTCAAAATTTAATTTCCTATAACAAAATTTTTCCCCATGAATTCGTCAGCGTACTTATGCACGCAGAACACCTGCGAGACATAACACTAGACAAATTTCGTCAATTAGTTCCCCAACGCTCGAAGCGAGGGATAGTTAACCCTCTAGGTTCTATAATAAAAATTATAACAGGAAACTTAGACCACGAAGACGCCATTAAGTATGATAAAATAATCTCAGAAACAACTAAAGACCAAATAATTAACTCAAAGAAAATCGTTGTCATTTCTAAAATGATGGACAGTCTTATAAACGTAACTGAACTAATCCGCCAAGACACCGTAAATCTTGACACTCGTGTGAGAAGAGTAGAAACTGCTCTTAAAGATACCGTTGCTAAGGGTAATAATTTGATTATATCCTCATATATATTAGGTATGTATAATTTATTTATGAACAACTTCCGCACTATATTTATAAAACTAAGTGAAATTGAGACCGCTATATCGTTAAGTAAGAGCTCGATATTACATCCGTCAATTGTAAACTCTACTGAATTATTGTATCACTTACAACTAATATCTAAAATAGGAAACCTAGTGTACACGCCTAACGAGTTTAATTTAGTTAAAATAGAAGAAACTATTTCAGTAAAATCATTTATAAAGAAAAACCAGGTCACATTTATAATGGAAATACCGATAACTGATAATTTTACATATAACTATTATAAAATGTACACCATTCCCATTTCCAAAGAAAACCAAACCCTAGCTATAGTCCCAACCTACCCCTACCTATTGGCGAAAGGGTTGAAATATCAGCCGATCTCAACACCGTGTCGACCACTCGCCGCCGGAGACGAGTTCTTATGCAATAACGACAACAGAGCCTTGAACAACGGGCCCACCTGCGAGGAACAACTCCTCCGATACGACGGAGACCTCAGTTGCTGTAAGCAGCACCCTGTCTACGTGGAAGATGTAAAACTCCAGAAGATCAGCCATGACAGTTGGATACTCTTTACCAGAAAGGAGACAATACTCACCAAAATATGCACCGAAGACACCTACAAATATCCGGTGCGCGGAACATACGTCATTACCCTCGACGAGCCATGTGACGTCGAGATCAACGGCATGAAGCTGCATCACCACCAGATATACACAGAAACAGATGCGGTGACTCCGTTACCCGTCATCAGCCTTCCAGCATTCCGGACGAATACAAATTTAACAAGTGCACCTGTACTCAACATACAAAACACGAACCTCGACGACCTTAAATACTTGTCAGTTATGTTAAAAAACAGTGAAGTGTTTGAACCCAAAAGAGAAATGGACTCTAATAGTGCTTTAATTTACGTTATTTCCAGTTTTATAGTATTAAGCATATGTGTAAGCCTTTTATATGTTTTTCGCAAAAACATAATACATGTTTTACGAAATTATCAGAAAAGTTCTCCAATCGAACATTCAGATAATTTCTCTCTTAGGGATGGAGGAGTTATGCATCCCCCTGCCCCTACATGTTTAGATTAAGAGTGCAGGAATGCATTACTCAGCGTCTGGCCGGACGCGGTCGCGCCGTCGGAGCCCGCTATGCAGGGCTGAGTTAGCATTCCCGTAGCTGGACCACCGGCCTAGCATTATGTTTGCCTGTGGGCTTTAGAATTAGTTTCAATTCATTATATTGTCAGCCTCCAAATCGGCAACACATATTTTCGTTAGTTTTATTTTAGTTTTTAAAAACATATTTAAGTGCTCCCTAAATTTAACTACCTACCTAACGTGTTTATAAAAATAGAAATGAAACTAAAAACAACCGTCATTTATTTACGAATTTATACGTAAAAAATACCCCAGTCATTTTTTTGTGATACAAGGTGACCTTTTGTCAGCACCTAAACGAAAAACTTTGTATTCATGCCTTTAATCTTATCAGACTTATTCCTATTACAAATTATTCGAATAACAAATAACGACATAAAAAATCGAGTTCACAAGAAATATGGATCAATTTACTTTTAACCATATCCTGTTTAAGTACAGGGCGATAAGAGAATTGGACTAGAGGCACTAACAACTAAGTTGTATTTAGGAATCTGGGTTCTTTCTATCATCATAGTTTTTATAAGAATTTCATTGCCATTATCTACGAGTACCTACTATGTTTCCAGTGACTTTCAAAACTAAGTTCATAATTTTTATGCTTTGCCGCCGACTGTATTTAAGAAAGATTCGCTTTATAATTAGGATTACAAACCTTTATTACCATCTTCACTGGACCAGCTTTTATTAAGAAAATCTAAGACGTGGAAAATTAATTACCTACTATTGCAATTGACAATGGCAGCGGCTGACATTGGTAAATAATGGGTAACTAACTACTCTTTAACTCTTTACTACTCGCAGGTAAAGAATGATTTTTCATTCGCGGCGCATTTTCAGACAATGCAAATGCTGAAGGTTACACGGTTGTAATTCGATACCATGTTTACAAACAGTATTCGGGAGGATATGCATTTTAAAATATCTCACAAAGCAATTTACTAAATGAAATATGTGTTTAAACGTCACATTTTGTTAAGGCGATTCATATGTAAATAAAATGAAATCAGTAAATGTTACAGAGTAAATATTTACAAGGCAGCTACTGACAAGAGCGTGGTCATCATGAATACCACCCTGATTCGTTCCACCACGCATATTATGCTGAATTACTGATGTTTCGCGCACAAAGCTGACAGACGTCATACCGTGGTCATACTGCTGTCTACTGTCGTGCTAGGAATCCTCCTGGACAAATTCTTTGCGTTTCATATCGTCTGTTTAACGTTTGTTTGTTTACGTGACATTGGCAGAGTTAAGTATCTTCACAAGAGCCATATACCTGGAGTTGAAGTTGAAGGAGTCCTCATTTTTGTGTAAAGTTCGAATAGAGCAAGCGCAATGAATATCTAGCAGTCGTTATATAGTTGATTTGTTTCAATCATTAATTGGTTTCCTTTTTTTGCAAAGGTAAAGTTGAACATTCAATGTTATTTAAGGTCAATAAATATTTTTGATTTCTGTTCTACAACATATGCTGCTCCGCGCTGGCCTGGATCTCCATCGACACCCGATGGTCGTAAAGCCTGCACACAGATGATTATAATGAACGCCCTGATGTTTCACATAGCAGAATGTTTAGCTCGTTAAATTGGCAAATTGGCAATGCGCTCGCATGGGACTCATTGCTGTATCTGATTTGACGATCAATAAAACAAGTACGTTTTAGACTTAACAGAACACAACTTTTTATTCGAAAATAAGCTTGTGTTTGACCGCCACTTTGGCCATTGGTGAGCAATGATCCGGTGTGCTATGGAGCACGCTTGGCCATAAGAAATCAAATCACTCACGACTTGAACACAATCATTCTATCTATTCAGATTGTCTTTACAAGATTACATGCAATAAAAGTTTATTAATGTTTCATTTGATTTTATCGCTTTTTTCCTTATATCGTAATACAGACTAAAAAGATTCGTAAAAAAATTATGAGTCACGAATGAATGAAACATCAAATAAAAAATTGGTCCGACTTAATGAAGTGAATGTCATTAAAAATGGCAACGGAAATCCCGCAGCAGATATGACCAACAATTCTAAGAATTGGATACAAAAAATAGAGATTGGAGGATTAATTTTACTAACATTTAGGTATTTTTAGATTTTTACGCTATTAAACGTTGATAACGTTTTTTTTCGTCATTGCAACGGAAGTACTAACCCTAATACTACGAACAAATGTAGATTATTTGAATACCTTACTATTGTTATTTTTGTCAGAATGTTGGCTACCTGAATTATCAAGAAAAAGTAAGGATTGTCAAGTAGGTCATTCGTCTTATGCATAACAAAATGACAATAAGCATGCTCTACGAGAGCTACAAAGCCTTGTACTCAGACGCATGAGTTAAGCATTTTAGAAGCGTACTGAAAACAATTACAGCAAGGACGTTTTTACGGTAATTCACGTAACCAGAAATAAACAAAACTAAGCTGATGCTACTACAGAGCGTAGGCATATCAATCAGTTTGCAAAGATCTGTTAGCAAAGATGGATATCCATTTTTCCTGATAAAAAAATAGGTAGAGAAGGCAAGGTATACCTGAGACGTGAGAAAGTGTTAGGTTTGCGAAGACGTGTCTAAGACAGAGCGATATAAAACAGAAAAGTAAGAAAGACTGACTCTATCACCATTTGCGAATCCTAGTCGCACAATAGAAGAAGATACAAAAGAGAAAATGAGGAAGAGTCGTCGAAAAATTACAAATACGTCCGTTGGTTTCCGTTTCTACGACCTAATTCTCCTAAGACTTCCTTTTTGCCGACCTAATTCTCGTTGATGCGTTGAACTCGAGTTGGCAGCACGACGTGCTCGACTGTTGTACGAGCAAGATTTGTCTCGGAACATCATCATACGAATTCGTATCATCTGGCCGATTGCCATGTCCAATCGTTTAGCACGTCGGTCACAGCCGTAATGCTGAATTAACAAGTTTTGTTGACATTAGTCGTTTGAATACCGATTTTTGGTTCTTGATTTTCATGTCTCAATGCCAATGATATAATTGTAAAAGTAAACTTTCAGCGGAATTTGGTGTCGTCAGTTACATCACGATTGTTGGGGCAGTCAACTCAACAGTAGCATGGTTTCGTGGAATTAGGTTTTTCTCAGATTTTTCCTGACTATCACTGAGTTAATAAATACTGACGAAAATATTTAGCGAACTTTAAGTAAGATGTTTAGTGTTAAGGTACACTTAAGATTCGCTGAACATTTCTTTTACATTAATTACATTAACAACAAAAGAATTACATTTTTTTCGATATTGTAACGAAGAATTTGCATTATCTACTGCTTGTAATAGGAACAGTACAGTAACTTTTTTGAAATCATTAAAATTATTTTTTCCACTATCACCGAGTAAAAACCAGAATTCCGAGTAATAAGAATTACGACACCGATTTGTAAAAAGAAATTCCTCTATCATTTTATTACAACTTTTACGAAAACTCTAGTTAGATTAAGTTTCGTAGGTTTTACAATAAGTACCTAATTACCTATATACCTACTATTCGAACGGCATTGGCTGGTTGAGGTGATTTTATTCTCCCTTTTTATGAGTGAAGTAAGGTGAAGTTATACAGGGTTATTTGAAAAGGGCATGCTAAGCCGAAAAGGGCTCCCAGTACTCATTGTTATGAACAACTTTTACAGTGGCACCAACCCAGAATTTGCAAAAAAAAACCAGCTGTTCCATACATTTTGTCGAGTGTCATTGACATTTTGCTATGGAACAGCTTAATTTTTTTTCGCAAATTCCTAGTTGTTCTCATAGTAAAAGTTGTTCATAATGACGAGTACTATGAGACTTTTTTAGCGTGGCATATCATTTCCACATAACCGTGTATTGTAGTTAATATTATAATATCCGTCCCACCTTTATAAATATGACTTCATGGTCCCGAGGTATCGATTTAGGTACAACCTATTAAGGTAAGGTAAGGTAGGTATAGCATGACTTTACCTACATTATGCAGAGGCATTAAAGCTCGCAGAAGACTAGGCGATAAATTTTAATATCGTAAGTAGATCTAACGCTGTAGCTACAATAGAATATTTATTTTTAGTCTTAGGTACAAAACTAACTACCTCGTAGTTAAAATGAGTAAGACTAAAAATAAATATTCAAAAAAAGCACAAAACAATACCCAACATGGCTTAGGTACATACTAGTTTCTCGTATGTACCTAAGCCATGTTGAGTATTGTTTTGTGTTTCGCAAAATTAAAGTAATCACGAGAGGACTGCCAAAACCACTTGTCGCGGTATTTTGACCAGAAGTCCCAAAATTTCTATAGCAATGGTATCGTGTCCCTACCTACAAGATGGCAATAAGTTATCGAACAAAATGGTACCTACATACTTTAGTTAAATGTAAATAAAGTATATTAAAAATGTTACAAAAATTATCTTAAAAAATGCGAAGAAACTTTTTTCCCAACCTATTATGTTGGTTATGTAATTAATCAACTTCATAAACTTTACGGGTTTGTTTCGGATATTTTGTCCAAAAATATTTAGTATCTGTTATACCTACTCGTATTTAATAAAACTTAAGTGGGTAATTAAATTACTTAAGTAGGTAAGTAATTATTTAAGTAAGTAATTACATCAGTGAGTAATTAAATCTTCCTACCCCGCTGAATTTCGCCGAATTTTAAAAAAAATTTTTGACTTTAATAAAGTTTATAGGTAAGTATTAAGTTTTCTGATATTTTGCTTCCATAAATGTGTAATATCTACCTATTTTATTTAAGAAACAGAAATTATAAAACTAAGCCCGATTTAATTAGTAAAAACCTTTTGTACTTCTTGGTACAATTTCGCCGAATCCTACTTCCTACTAATATTATAAACGCAAAAGTTAGTGAGAATGTATCTATGTTTGTTCCTCTTTCACGCAAAAACGGCTGAACGGATTTACATGAAATTTAAAATGAAGGTAGTTCATGGTCTGGATTAACACATAGGCTAATTTTTATCCCGGAAAATGCGGATGAATCCGCGGGGCGCAGCTAGTTACTTATGAACTTTTTAGGTGAATCCTATCTCGACTAATGAAAACGACCTACTTAGTGTTTTATCAATAACTAACAATGGTCGGTCACGCCTGTTATCTTATCATCTAAAAAAATATCTATTTCGAAAACCAATCTAACTCGATATTTGTATTGCACTACACACTCAAGTCACAAAGTTATTATAGTTTGGTTTTCAAAACGGTAAATAAACGATTGGAGCAAAGACGAAATTCCGAACGTAAAATGTAGCTATGATATTCCGGGTATGAAGACGAATTTAACGATACTTCGCGCTTTCAAATCTCTCAAGTACTTATTAGACTGCAGAATATATTTTTAAAATCTCGTAAATATATACATACAAAAACATTACTTTCTTTCTAGGAAATCTGGAATTAGCATCCTAACTTGTACATCCAAAATTAACTAAATCGATTTTTCCGATGTTAATTATTTTGTACGTACCTATTTATTTTTAAAAGAATAGCATTAGATATGTTTCTTAAATCATTGAAATGTCAGTAAATAAGTAAAGAACGAGACGGCAATAAATGATATTTAAAAAAAACAAATAAAAACATATAAAAAAAATAACTCACCAAGTTTCAGTCTCCCAGAGGAAGTTGATGAACGTTTGATGAATTTAATCACAAGACGCACTGCACTCAAAATATTTACTGTTTGTCTTTATTAAATACAGGTTTAATAAAAAAAAATATCGTATAAAAAATATAGGGGTTCAGTTCAGAGCCGGCTGCACAGCCGACTGTCGCGGGTTTTTGATGTCGTTTGATTAAAGTTATGATTTTGAACGGCCCGCGCGGCGACTCAATGAAAGGGCGGCAAAATGGGGCGACATCTACAATGTTTCATTTGCTTGTACGCGACATCTGTTGGCGAGTAGCAGAACTAAATCAACGTCATTTTACTATATAGAGCGTGAAACGCTTACGCGGTGGCGGGTTTTTTGTGCTCAAGAATTTCGGTAATAAATGTGAAAGCAGACTTTTTCTTGAGAAAGAAAGAAGCACATCAATTAGAAGATATACCTAGTTTCAGTTTATGTGCTGTTGTTTCAGTTTTCATATATTTTTTTACAACTAAGATTTATTCCGATTTTGATGAACTTATCCTAAACTTAAATAATTGATTGAAAACAAAAGATATATCTCATACGTTTATTATCTATTTATAACCTAGTTCTAGTTCATTAACAATGTTTAGGTACATGCTGTACATGTTTTTTAATACTAGTTTTTTTGCGTTATTCGAAAGCTTTTTACATGCCAAAAGACATACAAGATTTTTAGTGTGAAAAAGTACTAACTTACATGATTTTTAGGAAGAGAGTTTCATGAACAAATACTTAAAATGCTATTTCATTACATCTTGGGGTGCTTGGGGGTCTATTTTGGCGCTGCGACATTATCTCGTTCGCAGTCTCTTTCCTTACCAAAGAAAGGACAGCGACCGAAAACATCACACGTTCCAGAATACAGCCCTTGATCTAATTTACTAGTCTCTTAGGAGCAGGAAGACATTTTTTGTCTCTTTCTCGCACACTAATTTTAATATATAAAATTATTATCACTTAAGGTGATATTCTAAAATGCTTTTGCAACATTTCCTTTACAACCACATTTTAACATTTAAAATGACTTGACCATAGAAGTGCATATTAATTTAGGTTAAGTTCCAAATAAAAAAAAGTTGATTCTGCAAGTGAGAGAGCAAAAATTTTTCAAAGCAGTAAAGATAGCTTATTACATAGTTATGTATTTTAGTATAGTCTAAGGTTTGTTACAAAAAGAAACTAAATAAGGAAATGTTAACAAGTTTTACAGTCAAGTGAAATAGAAACAACATTATACAATATTATTTAGGTAGGTACCTACTTACATCCTAGTATTTGACTAACCTAAATTTAAACTGACAAATATGTTGTCTTATGCCTAAAGAACTTAACCTAAAACTTATGTACGGAAATCGCGTACCTACGAGGCTTTATTCAAAAACGTCTTATCGAAACGAAATTTTAGCTTGCTATTCCGTTTTCGCGCCCGACATTTCTGATCAGCGTGAAGTTGACAAAGAATAGTAGATCGAGTTTTAAAATAAAAGTTTAAAAAGAGAATTGATCACCAAAATGTTACATGGTGCTACTTAGGCTACTAAACATATGTGGCATAATGTATTATTTGAATAGAAAAATAAAGAAAGTTTATTGTAGACTTTGTCTTTGTGTAGATTTTGCTTAATACATTTTATCTACACTAATGTTATAACATTCTACTTATGTTTCCAATACTGGTGTTATAATGACTACTGTTAAAGCACAGACAACATTTAAGCGATGTTATAATGAGTCGATCGATGTCGTAATGAGTCATTATAACATCGCGCTCTCGCTCCTGATTGGCCGCCTGCGCGCATGCGCGGCGCTCGCTCCGCCGCCCTGCGCGCGCATGCGCGCTCGCTCCCTTCCTCACTGTGACAATACACGTTTTTATTAGTGAAGATAAACGTATTTTATCAAGTATTGGAAACATAAGTAGAATGTAACAGCATTAGTGTAGATAAAGTAGTGTATGCAACTGCATATAACACAGGTATTAAAACACTCGTTTCTATTATGAAACTCGCTCCGCTCGTTTCATAAACACACTCGTGTTTTAATACCCTTCATTATATGACAGTTGCATAAACTACTATAATTACTGTTCATAATAAATTATGCAATTATGCATAATTAATTGATAAAGCTTGAGTTTTTTTTAAAATAAAAGTACGTTCGCTGTTGAGCACAGCAACGAACAGCCGCACCATGTTATATTTGTCGGACTGTAACTGTCCATTTCGTTCCATTGAAGAGTTGTTAAATAGTTTGTTGAAAAATGGTTGAAAATGAATCGCCTTGTCAAGTTATGGCGAAAATTTGCCTAAGTCTAACAAAACAGGTGAAAAAGAGCAATTGACTGTGTACTTTTGTACTTTTTACATTATGCGTCAAAGCTTCACATGCCAGCTATTCGGTGTAGAGACTGACTAAATTAAACAAAGTAAAATATTTAGCGCACCTTTTTTCTTCCGCTAAAAAAAGGTGCGCACGCGATCAATTATTTATTTAATTTAAACAAGGGACAGCCCTAAACGTAGCATAGGGACTCTGGATTTAAAAGTTCACTATGTGAAATCATTCCATATTCTGTCCACTTTGGTATACCAAAAAATAAGCAAAAATAATGGTAAAAATCCATTATTTTAAAGAATAAATGAAATTAATAAAAGTTCGGGGCGATCCCTGATTATTGGTTAATTCATTTATGTATTACAGTAATTTAGAGGCCAGACTTGCACGCCGCTATCTCGCTCGAAGGTTTCAACATTTTTGAAGATTTAAAATCACATAATATATGTTATAGGGTTATAAGCAAAGGGTATCCTAAACCGAACAAGTCTCGTATCATCATTGTGGACAACTTTTACTAAAGGACCAACCCTGTAATCGATAAAAAAATATCAGTTTTTTTCATATAAAAAGTCCATGACACTTGACAAGATGTGTAAAACAGCTGATTTTATACAATAACTTCTTTATTTTGAGATACATTTCGTGTGCGCCGGGTTTGGATTTTTTGCGACCGAACCGATTGCAATTTAATACAATAATTCATTGTATTCTTTTTCCCTAACAAACTTATTGTCTTAAAATTTTATATATTTTTTAGAATAACTTATTCTAAAAAATAAAGAACGTAAAATTCGATGGCGCAAGTAGTATTTATTTCCATTACGCTGGCCAAGTGCGAGATGGTAGATGGATGCACGTACGCCAAAAGTAATATAATTACCCTGTATAATTCCTAGGAGAAGGTTAAGCGCGATGATCAGCCAAACTTGAACAAATCAGTGATTACTTAAGATTTATTACAAAAAATCTAATTTCATATAAACATCTGCAAAACTTTATAAGGCAAACATACAACTTTTGCCACCGAATTTATATATTATTAATTCACTTTATTTTGAGATTTTTTTCGTTTGCGCCGGGCCCAGACTTGTTTGAGACACTTTTGTTTGAAAAAAAATTTTTTTTTGCTTATCTTTTGTAATATTATTCTCAGCTACTTGACTTGACCTATTGTGATTTTTCATAAATTTATTCGGTGATTTTATACCATCCAAAATATTTGTCAAGTGCAAGCGAGATAGCGGCGCGCCATAGTCTGAGCCTTAATGTTATTCTTCAGTCCTCTAAATCACACCTCGTTGGCATGGGCAACGGTCTCGGAGATTCTTTGCTTGACTCTGTAAAGAAAATAGAATTGAGTTTTGGCGGGAACGTGGAAGAGACATGTTGCTTCATTTTGTTATTTTACTAAACTTGTGTAATTTTGAGTGTTAATGTTTATTTTAAGTGGGGAAAATAAAAATTAAGTGCTTGAGGACGTGCACGAGTGTGGGCAAATCATAAAATGCAGTGAATCGTGTCATTCCGTGTTGCTTCCAAAACTCCTTAGAAAAGCCTCTAGTAAAGTCTCCACTACTTTACTGGGGCACGTACCTACTATATCCACTTGACACTGGCTAAATTGTGGCAACCCCGCAGAAGCCATTTATAAAAATTGAAGTTGAAGTTGAAAATATAATTACGTGATGACAAGTCACCGTGGTTGCGTATTACCTTTTCCCGTGCATCCGCACCGCAGTTAACTTTTGTGGAGCAACACTGTGCAACACGGTAACATTAGGTAACTATCTGTAACTTTTGTGCTATCGGATGTTGCTCAGTAACACTTGGAAACGTTGTTCTACAAAAGTAACTGCGGTGCGGATGCACCGTTCAGGACTACGCCGATCGTGATACAATTTTTCATATTAAATTCGTTCAGCTGCTTCTGCGTGATTGAGCAACAAACAACCAAACTTTGACATTCAATAAAAAGCTTTTATTTAACTTGCAATGTATGTATGTAACTATTTGTTTGGGTGGAATCTTGCAACTCAATTTTGGACTACTTCCCGATGTCCGATCGAGCTGAAATTCGGTATACATGTGTATTGTATAACTCCAATGCCAATGCAATAAAAGCTTGTTTTTAAAATATTATTAAATTAACTTATGTTATAAGTAGAATAGTGAATACTAACCGCCTTCCCTGGCTAGAGTCGACCTGAGACTCGCTGAGTCAGCGGCAGGCAACTTGATGCCTTGCTTTAGCACCATCGTCCCATCCTAAACAAACGAATTCAAACCAATTATAAAAATTTAATGTAGTGAGCCATATGAGCAAGATTTCCAATGCTCACTAACGCATTTTGCTCATTGTAGCACTTTGAGGTCAGTCTCCGGAACAACGGAACGTGTGACATCCTAACAAGCCTACAAATAACTTCCATAATAATATCATCCACGGTCACCGCTGGGTTTCCTTACTGTGCCGTCTGAATTACTCCTCTACAGCGTCTTCAATTGTTTTTACCTTTCTTCTAGCTTTATTCGATATAGGTCCCACACCAGCAGCCTGCAAGGGGTGCCTTGTGCGTTTCTCCCGAGCCAACCCAGCTCTTTAAAATATCGAAGCGAGGCTCTGAGCTACTGGCTCAACTTTTTTGTGTATAGGCTTGCGTTTAGCCGCCATCTCGCTTGATGGTAAGCAACGATGCGGTCTATGATGGAGCACGCTTGCTGCTCAACTGCTCTAGCGTAGATAGTAGTTTTAATGATGCCAAGCTTTCTTACCTTTATTTCTAGAAGTCCCTTTTTAGTCATAGCCTCCACTTCTGCTTTGGTCATCACGATCTTCTGTACTTTGACGATCTTCCTGCCGATTTGCATCTCCGTTACTTCGCCTCCACCCACTGTTGACAGTAATAAAAATAAAAAAAGTATTAAATGACATATATAGGGTTATTCATAAAGGGTATGCTTAGCCGAAAAGGGTTCATAGTACTCATGATTATGAACAACTTTTACTATGGGACCAACCCGAAATTCGCGAAAAAAAATCAGCAGTTCCATAGCAAAATGTCAATGACACTCGACAAAATGTATGGAACAGCTGATATTTTTTTCGCGAATTTCGAGTTGGTGCCACAGTAAAAGTTGTTCATAATGATGAGTACTATGAGCCCTTTTCGGCTTAGCATACCCTTTATGAATAACCCTGTATTTATCGTAGAACGCTCCGTTCTTGTATTATTAAATGAGAAGTATATTTAACTTACATCTGGAGGACACAGGCAAAGGAAGAGGCTTCACTCCAGGCGGCAGAGCTTTGATTGGTACCTGAAAGTAAAACAGTATATTTTTATCATGTACATTGCACATAGAAGCTGCATCCCATGGTTGCACCCGGTGTTCTACTGCACCTGGTAATTTTACAAAGATCATCAGTACCTTGTGTTAACCCATGTAAGCTATCTCAATTCCAAAATTCTCAAATTCTGCAACACACAAATACCGACTTTACTCTTTCCCTCGCAAACTTTCGTATTTATAATATTGATTATTGAGTGTGATGATAAACACATAAAAATATATTTAGATCTTTTATTATGAATAGTAAAAGTAATTAGCGTATACCTTTTTGAGAGTTTGTCCAGATGGGGAGATGATAACGCCCGGTCTAGGTTCCTTCGATATCTTGTTTGACTCCTGCAAGATAAAAAAATTGCTTAGCAATTTTGCAAAGCAAATGAATTTGCAAAAAATAGTTTTGAATTATGAAATATTTTTCTATATTTTTTTCCGTATTATTACGTCCATAACTAAGCTAAATAATAAGTAGGTTACATTAAAATTATGAATGCAATATTACCGGTGTCCGGGATCCATCTCCGCCGTTGTCTGGTTTATTCTCTTTGGGCGCGTCATCTTTGAGAGAGGACGCGGCTTCGCCCTTGGCCGTCTCAGAGTCGGCCTCTTCTTCGGATGGGTCGTCCTTCTTTATTTTGCTGGGCCTGCAAAATAAATAAAATTAGGAAAAGTAGATTAGGATCTTTAAACTAAAGGATACTTTTAAAACAATTACAATTGTTGACCGATTTTCAAATTAACGGTGAATAGTTTAAAAAATTCAACCATGCAGGTTCTTAAACCTCGTTATGGTTATATAGAGCTAGAGGGAAAGACTATACTGACCTTAAGGCTCTTAATACTCATAATTTTGAACAACTTTCACCTTTTGGCTTAGCATACCTTTTCCTATAGCTCGGTGTAAGTTTATATTTATTTATATATTTAATACAGTGTGTTTTTAAACCCGAAATGGGTTTATCTAGGTATTAGGTTCTCATTAACAACGTACACTACAGTAGGCCCAAGTTTGAAGGCTTTTTAAGACAGATCTAAATTTTCTAAAACTATTGGCATCCTTGTCTAATGGCTTGCAATGATAACGACAGATATATTTTTAGTTACTTTAGATCTGTCTTAAAAAGCCTTCAAACTTGGGCCCATTATGTATGTGAAGTATGAAGTTTAAAACTCAATATCAATATAGGTCACATAAATAGTGAATGTGTTAGGTGAGATCGACTCACGCTACAGGGCGCGGCTCGTTTAAAACGCTATAGGTCAGAGAGAAAAATGGTTTAGGTTAGAACGTGTTAGAAAGAAAGATGGACTCACACAACTGGGCGCGGCTCCTTGCGTGGGCGGCCCCGCTTGCGCGGCGCGGGCGAGGGAGTGGCGGCGGCGGCGGCGGGCGCGCGGGGCGTCGGTGTCAGGGGCTTGTGGCTGGTGCGCCGGCCGCGGATGCGGGACGTCTGTTTTACAAAGTTTATTGAACACTTGAACATTGCTTCAGAGCATCGGTACAATAAATAATCTATTTCTTAAACCGTAATATACAGCAGACGTATCTTGGCGAGCCAGAACGTAGGTTTGAAATAATGTAGAATATGTCAGTTATCCTAAATATAAATGTCAAAGTTTGTATGTTTGTTGCTCAATTACGCAAAAACGGGTAGAAGCATTTGGATGAGTTTACTATGGAGATAGCTTATACAGCCCTGAATTAACATTATAGGCTATTTTTATGTCGGAAAATACAGGCGAAACCTCGGGGCATAGCTGGTATATTGATAAATATCATACCTCGGGCGTCTTTTCTGGTTCCTTGTAGTCTTCCTCGTCCTCGTCAGCGTCAGTATTGTCGTCATCGGACTCCAATGAACTGTAAACATTTAAACATGATAAAACCATGATACGCAGGAAAAACAAAAGAACAACAAAAATAGATAGCTCATTGCATAAAACCTTGAATAAATCCTCAAGTCTAATTTATATATTAATTAGATTTTGTTTATCTGTGATTCTAAAACAATAGTTGCAAAATTATTAACACCTTTTTGAAGCATATAGGGCCAACTGATATACCTTTTATGACCATCTATTAACTGATCTTTAGCTCCATGTTGTAGTTACTCGGAAATATCACTGGTGTGAGCTCACTCCATGTTGCGGTTAACAAAAATTGTACTTTATATTCACCTGTCACGGATCATTTTCGCGTAGTCCTTGACTTTGGAAGGCCTGGTGGACCTGCGTACTGTGTCTTCAGCGCCGCTGGCGTCATTCGCACCGTTCTTCACAACCGCCTAAAAAGAAAATGACCAGCAATAATGTACAGCATTTTGTACCGATGAAAAATCAGTGGTTTCCGAGTTTTAATCTTATGCTGCAGGATGTTGGTTTAATACCAAGAAAGAACTGACGACGGCTGTCTTGTTTTATGTACCTGTTTTTTTTTTAAATCTAAATTAAACATTTATATTTATTTCTACGAAGGAAGGTTTATATTTATAAGAATAACTTAGTGCCCCCCTGTATAAATTTAGATAATGCTGAAAATATGTCGCTAAGTACATAATAGTGTGTTCAGCCAATCTCCATTCTAAGACTTATATTAGTACCTTAGAATTTTCTTTCTTTTCTTCTTTCAACTTATCTTCTTTGGTGTTTCCTTTTTGTTCCTTTTCTTCTTTATTTCCTTTTTGCTCCTTATCTTCTCTATTCCCTTTATCTTCCTTAACAATTTTGAGCTCTTTATCTTCTTTGATGCTGTTGTTGTTGCTCTTTATGTCCTTTGGTTCCTTAGTATCTTTGCCCTTACGTTCTGCTAGCTTCTTTTCTGACGCAGTTTTTTCTGGTATCGTTTTGAGCGCTACTACTTCTTTCTTGTCAGCAGTTCTGGTCAGAAAAACATTTATTATTATAAAAAGTATATTCTAAAAATAATTTTAAAAACAAGCTTTTGTTGAATTGTCATCGCAGTTACACACATATACCAAATTTCAGCTCAATCGGATATCGGGAAGTGGTTAAAAATTCACTAGCAAGTTTCCACCCGAACAAACAAACATACATGTATACATTGCAAGTTTAATAAAAGCTTATAATAATGCAAAATTGGTTATGAATGAATGTGGTTTTTACCTCGGCTTTGGTGTAGAAGAGAACAACGGAGCTCGTCTACTTCTTAGAGATTCTACGGGCTTAGCTGGAGTCTTGGCCGCTTCAGTCCGAGAGTTTGTCTGGAATAATAAAGTACCGATTAGTTCCGAATTGCGCCAAAAGCGCACATAGCACACTCAAGGCTATCATGTCTTACAATTTAACTTATGAGTATGCTTTACGTATACACGTGTTTCGGAACATGCCCTATTACGTGTTCATGGAGAATCCATAGTAAGTTAATCAATCACTATGAGCTAAATATTGCAATCGATAATTTTGGTTTTTTAAAGAACCAACGATCAATTAGGACTTTTATTACAACTAAAACATTTCATCCAGATAATTCAGGCTGTATCATGTTGATTTTATACCCTTTTGAGATCCTGTAGCTCCTTTTCAAGCAAGCGAAGTGATTTGTCGCTGGCCCCAGTAGCGGCACTGATGGTCTCTGCCTTAGTCGGCGCCTTGTCTTTTTTATATACAACTGTATAAAAAATGTCCACTATTAATACCATTGATTAAAAAACAATGAAAATCGTGAAAAAATTTTCAAACAATAGAAACCATAGACTTTTTTCATAATGTACCTTTGATGGAAGCTATGGGGGCTATCTTGGGACTCACAATTCATCTTGTTATAATAAATCATTTTTGTTTTAATCACTAAGTAAATCTACAACTGCTTGTACTTTAAATTTTTGATTAAAATATTTGTATCATGCATGAAAAAGCAGGAGCATGCACCTTTTGAGCACACAAATACAAACACAATTCGTAAAAACATGTGAATACGCAGTTAAAGTACCTGGGCCTGGTTGTTGTTGAATCACAACAGCTTTTCGCTTGATGTCTTCCGCTTTACGTAGAATGGAAGAAGGCTGAAAAGGAAATCGGTATTGAAATTTCGTTCACAAATAACTGGGCCCATAACCTGATGGATTGATATTTTGAGATCAAAAAAACTTGTTAAATTATACAATGAATAGTGGTCTTAATCTTGTTGCTAACTTGTATCTTGTTACACTCAGTTAACTAATTCTAGGACTAAAATTATGTGCGTTTCTTTGTATGTTATTAATAAGTGCTACTTTGATTTATGTAGTTTAGAAAATAGACGGAAAGGAAATAAAATAATCTACGAAAATATCAGTCGATTTTAGTAAATACTTTTCATGAATAGTTTTAATACTGTGGATTCTAGTATTTTCAATTGTTCTTACAGTTGGTGATAATAGCACCACACTCGTGGTCAGTGCAGGTTTAATGACCACGCCAGCTTCTTTGACAGTTGCCTCTGGCGTTTTGGTGGCGACTTCTTGTTTGGGCACTACTGCCTGTTTTGGGGTCGGCATTACTTCTGACTCTGTGACCGGTGAATCCGTGTTCATGTCACTGTCTGGAAGGATAAAGGTCAGTTATTATGTCGATGCCGTCTGATATATATTGAAATTTGAGCCGTATCGTTGTCTTTTACAGCACACTTTTCCATAAAGTTTGTCACCTGTGAGATCATGTAATCTTAAAGTGAAGACCCCTCCACTAAATTACAATGTATTTGTGTGCGTGTCGGGGACTGAACGACCAATTTATTTATTGTATCAACAGATATAGGTACTTTGCACGTGAGTGTAAACATATGTCGGCCTGTTTGGCTCAGCGGTAGTGTATCTGCCTTATAAGCCAGAGGTCCCGGGTTCGATTCCCGGCCGGGCAGATGTTTGAATGAGAAATTTAATATTTGCTCTGGGTCTGGGTGTTAGTTGTCCTTGTCTTTGTGTGTGTTCTATGGCATCCCCGACACAGGATTTATTCCTAGTGGGGAGCTATGAGTGTGAAACGTTTATTTATTTATTTATATTGGAGGGACATTCACTTTCAGACTAGACGATCTGTACCTAGTGTTGATATGGCTCCAAATTTCTTTTGAATATATTGTATGGGTACATAAATTACATTTATACATTTAGTATGAACAAATGAACGATAGTAATAATTTGTTTAGGAACTTACCCTCTGACAGAGTAATATCTCCCCTTTCTTCTTCTGCTGCTGCTGGCAACTAAAAATTTAAATGAATATTTAATTTTTTTTCATTGTTTATTACTAATATCATTTTAGAAATAAATAATTATTTACTTACCATGAATTCACCAGCTTTCTTAATTTCCACCACCATTTCACCATTTTCTTCTTTTACTAAAAAAAAAAATGCAAAGATTAGACAACAGATAACTTACATATATTTAAGTATTTTCAACAAACGAAATAATTCGTAATTAATAGATACCATTGATGGTATTGTCATCTTCATCTTCAGCATCCATATCCATAGAAGATTCATCGTTTTCTGTTTCCTGTAACAGAATGTATGTATTGATTATTTAGTTTATTAGCTGCGCCCTGCGGTTTCACCCTATCCTATAGGAACCGTTAACTTTTTCAGGATGGAAGGTAAATCCAGGGTATAAGGTACTTCCGAATCAAATTTCATCCAAATCAATCACAAACCACTAGGTTTACCTTCAGGCGAAATGGCGGTCAAACGCAAACCAATCAAGGGATAAAAAAAATAGAAACATCGGAACACAAAAACTTTCATATTTATATTAGTAGGATTTATAGCGGTCAACAATAATTTTATCATATACTAGCTGATGCGCGGTACTTGGAGCCCTGGCACTCAAGCCCTCGGCCCACTTTTCTAACTCATCTCTTCGATTCTTATTGACTTAACTTGGAAGTTGTGCTAGTTATTTGGTCGGTAGTGGTAAATGAAATTACCTAATTGGAAAATTTAAATGGAAGAATTTCAACGGCGTATATGAACCAATCCATACTTGGCCAGCGTGGTGGAATACGGCCTAATCACCCTTCGAGGATAGACAATCGAAACACAATAGAAAACTAGAAAAATATATGCAAATGACATTTCTACAATCTATTCATAGATTCTATATTCTATGATAGAAATGTTATTCCCATACATTATCCTAGTTTTCTATAGCGTTTCGATTTATAAAATTGCAACTTAGCTAGAGGGGCTGTATCTCAGTACTGGGAGGTTGGTAAATGGTAAATGTAGTAACCTGGTCGGCGGCTGATAGCTCTTCGTCGTGCGAGGCCGTCAAGTGAGTGTCGAGCTTCTCCTTCGTCGTGAATACTAGCTCGCAGTATACACACTGGAATTCCGTACCTGCAAAATAAAGACAACTTTTATATCAGCACACAGATTACCTGAAAGTTTCCGTACGTTAGACTATCGAAGTCCGAAGAGACTTGTTCAAGTTCACATTAATTCGCGACTAGACGTAACGTGATTTTGAAAAGTTGAGACAAATCAAGGTCAAAGAAATTATGTCGCAGTCCTTACAAACTTCGATTCACATCTACTGAACTTTAGTAACCAACTGTATATACATATATAGTTGTAGTCCTGCTAAATATTATAAACACGAAAGTTTGTAAGGATGTATTGATGTATGTATGTTTGTTACTCTTTCACGCAAAAACGGCTGAACGGATTTAGATGCAATTTCGAATGAAGGTTGTTCATGGTCTAGATTAACACTTAGGCTACTTTTTATCTCGGAAAACGCGGGTGAAACCGCGGGGCGCAACTAGTACTGTATAGTTCATTTGAGTAGTGCATGAATCACCAGCGAAATTGCTAGATCGATTCGCACACGAACTATGCGCCACAGCCAGGCCTCTAAACCACGATAATCCAGGGGATGACGTTGTGAGTGGCATAATTATACTATACTATCATAACGTCATCTAATACATCCATCATCCTTGAGTTTCAGTCTCAACTCAAGTCACGCCTCAGTACGGAAACACTTACCATTGGTATGAGATTTGATATGCGTAGTGACGGTATCGACATCATCGAACTTCTCCTGGCACAGCGGGCAGACCAAGTCCCGAGTGGCGTGTAGCGCCGAGTGGTATATGAGCTCGTCTTGAGTGGATAACGTTTCATCGCACCCGTTGCAGCGAAATGTTTCGGTTTTTTCGGATGGATTGTAGGGGCCCGGGGTGCGGGTCCTCTCCGAGTGCTTCATGCGAAGGTGCCTGGAAATGTTCGTGTAACTTTAGAGCTCCTCCGAAAGTGCACTACTGATCAACGTCCTCAAGGTTTTATAGTTTTCTTTCCCTGATTATTACTTTACTTGTTTATGACAAAGGACTGCGCGAATATTTAGTACGAATAAACACGCGCTCAGTTACAAAAAGAAACTTACCGTTTTACATAAATACTTTAGATCTATTTTACGCGACTCTGTTCAAGCTATTGTTATTTAGGTTTACCTTGATGGTATTGAAACAGTGGGAAATCCAAAACAAAACACAAGCTTTTTTGTTTTGTATTTCTTACTGTTTCAAAAAACCTTGTTGCTTGTAACTGAACTCGAAATTTAATGCTGTCTTTTTGATCTTTAGGCGTGCATAATGGAAAACACATTCCGAATTGTTAAAAAAAAATTTTAGACCTCTATTGGGCCTAAGTTTAAAGGCATTACGTCACAGACGACGTCACGTACGTCACGACAGATCTAAACGTAAAAATATATCTGTCTTTGTCATTGCAATCTATTAGACAAGGACATCAATACTTTTAGAAAAACTAGATCTGTCAACTAACCTTCCTGCCTTCAAACTTAGGCCGTTTTCACTCGTGCACGTCCAAAGATCAAAAAGACGGAGCATTTACGAGTTTGGTTAAGAAGCTACAGTTTTTTTTTAACTTGGGCCTAATGTGTAAGAATGTAAGAGAAAAATCTGACCTGGTATAATGATGGGACTTGGTGAAGCTCTTATCGCAGTGTTTGCACGGATACGCGCGCACGCCTGCGTGCTCGCGCACGTGGCGCGTCAGCTTCGCGGTCGACGCGAACTCTACGGGCAAGCAACAGAGTGGCGTCGATTGTTTGAAAGGACAAACATGAAATTACAACTAGCTCGATTTCGTGCGAAATAGAAACGACAATCGTTCTGAAATACTAATTGTGCTAATAAATGAAGCCATTGGAGTCGATTTTGTAGTGCCAGTCTCTAGACTTAATTTGGTAGATCTCAAATTATTGATATCTAAGTATTTTAACAGAAAGGAATAAAGATAATTGACACAACATATCGACGCCAGTGGTTTCAAGTTGGCCATGACCATTTAAGCAGCATATAACGATGCCAACTGCGACCTACGATTTTGAAGAACAGATCAAAAATTTTCTGATTTTTCTATTTTCTATTTTTGACTTGGTAATCTTTATGAATTGCATTGTTATCAAGATTTTAAGACGTATCGTATGTCGCAGTAACGTGGACGAACCTTAGCAGGCCAAGAAACATAGTAACTAAAATTGACTTTACTGTAACAATTAAACAGGTTTCTATGTTTCGAGATACCAAGGCAATTTCGTCACATGTTTCTTGGCTTTGTAAACTTATCTAATTTCTTTTCGATTATCAATTATGTAAACAAACATGGCCTTTTTCAATAAAAGCTTTAAATTTCTTCGTTCAAGATTGTATAATACATTACCATATGTGTTTAATAGTTGGATATCTAAAAACTAAGCAGACTATCCTAGATTTTTATCATCAAAACGTGAGTTCATAGCTTATACAATAAATAATATAAATAATAAAGGAGAAAAGGGGTTGATTATCTTCTTGCGGACTCACGCTCTGGGCAGTATTGACAGCTGTAATCCGACTTCTTGTTGTGAACCATTATAGTATGCCTCTGTAGAATGGTCTTGTGTGGGAAGCTAGAAAGAGACAGTATCATTACAAGTTCCAGTAACAACAGAGAACACGGTAGTTGTTTTATGTTACGAAATGTTAATCAATAAAATTAGTCAGTATGTTTCGTCAGCTTAATGTATAAAGTCGTAAACTGTAAAAGCAGTGTCAGGCAGGACTCAAAATCAAGCGCATCACGCTTGCAATATTTTTTTGGAAAAGATCACCGATGTGATCGAAACTAGTCGCAGTTACCGACTCAATAAAACTTGAGTACCTATCACCGTGTTAATTATAGCTAAAATGTGTCAAAACTACTTAATGACTTCTTGCACTAAGCCGACAATTTAGTCAGTTTAAAGTGCAGCGACGATGGTACGCTCTCGACTTCGTCACGAGCTCATGGGCTTCATCAAATTACTTATACCTATGTCAAAATTCATGTCACATTGTACTATAGCGTACAGAAGGTTGCTACCGACAACATGATACTGTAAGATGGTAAGTTGCAATAAATTGTTGCACTGCTTTACAATTATACATGGCTGGATGTAGTTTATCAATTCAACTTTTGATTTGTTATAGTTCAAAGGATTGGCTACTTATCCAATATCATCGTCAACCATTTTCCACCCACTGTTGAGAATAAGCCTCTTTAGCGCTGGTTTATTTCGGCTACTTTTTACGGAGAAAATACCAATTATTTCTGTAGAATAGCGGTTGGTATTTCCAAAGAGTTGTTTTACCCAAAAAGTGGTATACCTCTTATTGCAAGTTGAGCAAGTAAACGGCCGTAACGGATGCCGCTCGTGCTTTGACTGATGCGCCTCAAGCTCCTCTATAGACAAGAATGTCGCCGGGCAGTTCGGGCAGTTTTGTTGCGGCAGTTCCGCGTGCATTATCTAAAAAGTGTTAAAAAATGATATCCCGCCTCGGTGATAAAACTTGTAAAAAAAAAGCAACATGAAAACAGGTGTTCTTTTAGAACATACCATACGTTTGAAATAGGCACAATATAATGTTAGACATACATTGGGCCCAAGTTTGAAGGCTTTATTTGACAGATCTAAAATAACTGTGTCAAACCGAAACGCTTTGACTCCACATTCATTTTGCGAACCGCACGAGTGTGGAATGTTCTGCCTGAATGGGTGTTCCCCGATGGTTATAATTTGGGTGTCTTCAAGTCGAGAGTGAATCGGTATCTTCTAGGCAAGCGTGCTCCATCGTAGGCCGCATCGTTGCTTCCCAACAGGCAGGATGGCGGTCAAACGCAAGCCTATCTTTGAATAAAAAAAAAAAAAAACTGAAAATATATCTGTCTTTATCATTGAAATGTATTAGATAAAGATGTCAATAGTTTAAGAAAATTTAGATCTGTCATAAAATGCCTTCAAACTTGGGCCCAGAGTATGTATGAAAAGTTCAGGATGGGTCTAGAAAATACTTCGTAAAGTTTACTGATCTTTGTTCGTACAGCCGTTGGTTAAAAGCTAGTTTGAAAATAGGTCCATACCTTCTCGTGGCGTTTTAGCAGTATGAGGCGTTTAAATTTCTTGTCGCACGCCACGCATTGGAACGGCATTTCTGATGAGTGTCTCAATAGATGCACTTCCAGATCGTTTTTAGTGAAGAATCTCCTAAAAATTTCAGAACTCAATTACATTTTTTCATTTATTTTTCAAGTTGAAATCAATTAAATGAGAATTTTTTAATTCAACTAATTATCAACTATTTCACTGCTGATAACAGGTTACCTCTTCAGGGCAACTTTTAGCTTGCTGATTCAATGACATTGAAAAAGCAGCAGGCAGTGGATAAGATTGCCACGCCACCGTAAAAGATCACGCAAAAATGGTTGAACGGATTTGGAAGAAACTTAGTATGAAGGTAGCTTAATTCTCTGGATTTACATACGCACATTCATTTAGCTTGTTACCTGAGAGGTATAAACTAGGTCAGGGGTGGGGAAACTTTATGAAACAACATGCCAATTTTCCTAAAGATATGTTCAATGAGGCTTTAGAGGTGCCGCTAAATAATTTTCCGTAGTGATAATTAGGTGGTGGCGTGTCTAAAATATTGTCGCGTGCCGTTGATCCGCCATCCCTGATCTAGGTCTTTTCAAGGTCAGCGTGAACAGGTATCTTTTGAATGCGTGTTTCAACTTCGACCACAATGTCGCTTACCAACGGGCGAGTTGGTTGTCAAACGTAGACTTGTTCGCGTTAAAAAAAGCTCATTCCCTGGATTAGCATAGGCACTTTTTATTTAGCATGTTTCCTGACATATAATCTTGGTCTTTTCAAGGTCAGAGTGATTAGGTATCTTCTATAGTTTCGCTTACTAAAAGGCGAGTTGGTCAAACGCGGATTTATTCGTAATAAAAAAAGCTACACAACTAGTAAAAAAGTTACCCGCCACATTCTTCGCATATCTCCGTCCTGACGCGGTGCTTCTGCCCCTTGTGTAGTGTCAGCAGCTGTTCCAGCGGGTAGGTACACTCGCACTGGTCGCACGGCCAGCACCCCGACGCCACTTCACTAACATCAGCCTCTTCGTAATCTGTACCAACTTGTTACTGCTAATACTAGGGGTTTTTTTTTAAATGAAAAGAGCGGCTAACAAGCAGGCGGTTAGGGTCATGGTACGAAAAACGCTGCCTATAGACATTCGGACACCTGCAACACTCACAGTTTAGTGGCGAACAAACACATTTGCACAACTGAAAATTTAAAATTTTGCCGCCCTAATCTCTACAATTTAATACAATACAACCCTCCCCCTCCCATAACATCAGAAACACTATCTTTCAAAAAATCATGTTCGATATTATTTGCCGCTCCCAAAATCTGCCGCCCTCGGCTTTAGCATACTCAGCCTGCTCGTAATCCGCCACTGAGTGTAGTGCATTGTAATTATCTTCTACTAACGCACCATAATACTAGGCTAGGCTATGGGAGACAGAATTTAAGCTATATCCAGTGAAACTTTGTGACTACGATCTCTCAGAATATGGCATCTGATACTGTGCTTAATTTTCCCAATCACTTGCAAAATGGGCCTATACAAGACCAAGGACGATAGGAAAATTAGGCTTTCGTAATCTGGCGTTTTTGGAAAGGTAATTTCTTTAGAGTACTTATAGATTGAAAGCGCATTCAAAGATTAGGTATCATGGTAATGACTTGAGGTGGAAATTCATGCAGCCTACATTTAAGAGAAATATAAATTCGGGTCTGTTATCCAAATATTGAGGACGGATAGTACCATCGTTTTAGTATTATAAGACTTTCCATAAAATGTCCAATATTTGAAGGATAATCTGACTTGTTCTGGTATCTAGCTGGATTCTAAGGCAGTTCCGTATAATTAAAATTGCTAGTTAATGGTCAGATTAAGAATTATGTTTCTTTTTAACACCTACTGTATATGCGGCAATAATAGTTAATTTGTTATGGCGAAAATGTGTGTTTGGTAGAAATAAATTAGATTGGATTGGATCATGTTTTTCTCACAAATAGACTATGAGGCATCAAGTTACGGATAACGGTACAGCAAAATTGGGTTGCATTATACACTTTTGCGTTGCTACTGGCAACATCAAACAAAATGCTATTAGAAAAGAAAATAGAAAAATCTGCGAAAGCAAAACCAAACCACTGCCTACCTACGCAGGCTACATGCCCCACATCATTTGTATTGAATAAGCAGACTACGTTATTCTCATCAATATGAACAATAGGCGTGACGAAAGATTTTAAAATCCTCTTCCATAATGTGAGTACACATTTACTATTTACAAAAAAGCCTTTATTTCGGTAATAAACTTAAGTTTAACGAAGTTTGAAGCCATTTTTCACATATTTTTTCAACAGTGCCCGAAAACAGCTTGCTTGTGTCATGGCGTCGATTTGACGTCACGGCTAGTAAACATGTCATTGTGTCTATGCGCGATGAGCGGCGGATGACCTGAGTTCACTGAGGCGTGACGTCATACGCTGTGATTAATGTTTCTGACAAGATGGCCGATTGCTGTATTTTAATGTTTTAATTTATTGAAAATCTTAATAATCTGTTTTTTAAAAATAAAATTAAACATGTGTTTTAAATTATTTTAATCTGGCTAGTCCCCTGAAAGCATTGAATCGGCGATTTTTTGATACTGTCGTCATGCCTATTTTCGTTATCGGACCAAATTTGAAATCATGAAATAAATATCAGCTGTTCCATACTTTTCGTATGATTACTCGTATTATATATACATAACCCCTTGACTCGGAATGCGTACACATTTATACGTTGTGACCGTTATTCATTTTGAAAAAATTACGCCCATTCGATTAAAAAAAGAACGTTTTAAAGACAGTTCAATGAAAAGGTTAAGCCAATTCGATTAAAAAAAAAACGTTTTAGAGACCTTTTCAAAATGGTGCGTGTCCGTACACATTTATACGCGTTCCGAGCCTACTGTTACCACCACGTGACAACGTGACCACGTGACGACCACGTGACGTTTCCGAGTCAAAGGGTTTGTATGTATGACTTTTTTTATGGAACAGTTGACATTCATAATGATGAGTATTGATTTTTTAGAAAAATACGAGTATGTTACATCACGACAGATAGACGTATATAATTTTGCTACTTTTCAGACGAGACATAGCCTTAGCAAAATTTTATATCTCTCTGGCATGATGCCTCAACATGTAGAATATGTAACAGAACACACAGGATACAGGGTAATAAGGAAAGGGTATGCTAAGCTGAAAAGGGCTCATTGTACTCATCATTATGAACCACTTATACTATGGGATTAACCCCGAAATCGCAAAAAAATATCAGCTGTTCTATACATTTTGTTGAGTGCCATTGACATAAAAGCAGCTGACTGATTTTTTTGCTAATTCCTGGTTGTTGCCATAGTAAAAATTGTTGATAATGATGTGTACTATGAGCCCTTTTGGTTCAGCATACCCTTTCCTGATAACCCTGTATAACCATATCATATGCACTAAGACTTACTTTTGCACTTAAATAAATATCTTCAGTCAGCATTCATCTAGAAATAATGACTTACCCTCCATTTTTGAACTACAATTACTTCAAAGACAGCAATCTTCAAAACTAAGTTTAACATAATCAGCCCCTGGGACCAAAGCACCAAAGATCTCAAAATGTACTTGTGCATCATGGAAATGTCATTCCCATACATTGTCTTAGTTTTCTATAGGGTTTACGATTATGGTTTACTACTTGGCTACGGGGGGCAGTGAAGCAAAAGATTGAGGGATTGTTGAATTAAACCACCGCTCACAAAAATCAACCATATTGCTATACAGTTACAGCTCATTATTAAAATATGCGACTGTAAGTAGTGGTATGCTGTCCGCACAACTACATTTTGACATCTTTGGTGCATCTATGTTGAACCTATTTTTAAAGATCGCTGCATACAGAACACAAGTAATACATATTTTGTCTCTAACAAAATTGAGAACAAACTCACTATAAATAATCATGCTGTATATTGGGAGAAATACATTACGCAACATAGTATTGTAAAGCTATGAACACACGCATATTGAAGAGAAATATATTTGCAAACATAAAATAAAAATGCAAGAAATAAAATGAAATGCATACTTTTGGAGGTAGCTTGCCGGCTCTTGGGTGCTGTTTGATCAACGCTTGTGATGATTTTGATGCTCTTTCCTTCTTCTGAACCATCGCCTATCTGTTGATGAAATATAAATAAGGCTTTACTTATATGTACATAGATACTATATATGTGAAAGTTTGTATGTCTAGATGTTTGATACTTCTTTGCACTTACACGGTTCAACGGATTTGGAAGAAATTTGGTATGGGGCTTATTTATATCAGGACTACTCGTACTTTCTCTCACAGAAAAATTAACGGTTTCTATAGCCATTGAAACCAATGAGTGCAGGTAGCTATCAATTGCTTTTAGGCATTTAAGCAAGACAGCGTCCTAGAAATTGTGGTTAGCTCTCAAACGAGACTGCCACAAAACACTTAATTTTGTTAATTTGCTGTAACAAACCTTGACATTATAAACATTGTCCTCTTCCCCCTCTTCACTGTCGGAGACCTCCTCTGCCATCACTCTGACGGTAGCTCCTCCTTGTACAACTGTCTTTACTACGTTTACTTCAGCTTTATTTACTGCTTTGTAAACCTAAAATGAAACCAATGGTATTAATAAGAGGGTGGAAACTTTATTAGGGACAATAAGGGCAATCAGCATTTTTTTATACAATTGAGTGACGAGACCAGCAAATCGCTCGCCTGGTGAAATAAAAAGATATATTCTGGGTGACTTCAAGTCAAAAGTGAATCGGTTTCTTCTAGGCAAGTGTGCTTCATTGTAGACCGCATTGTTGCTTACCATCACGAGAGATGGCGGCCAAACGCAAGCTTTTTGAATAAAAAAATAATGAGCTGTAGAATAATTTAAACTTTAGAAAGGGATTGAATAGACTTTGTACAGCATGTTTTTATAGATGTCTATTTTATACGCTTTATATTAGCTTCACTTGTATGTTTGTTTGTAACCGACTCCTTTGGGCGCGTTTTTGACCCACTTTAACGGACAGATTTCATTTAAACTTTGTAGGACCGATGACAATACATAAATAATAAGTTATTAAATACATATATATTAGTTTAGAAAAAAAATAAATATAATAAATAATAGTAAAAACACGCTTCATATATAGAAAACCAAACTAAAAAATAGAAAATAAATTTTAATAAATTTAAAAAAAAGCGTGGAGTGCTTTTTAAGATATTATCGAAATGATAATCCTTCTTCTCATATCAGAATCTGTCAATGAAATGTTTATTACTATTGACACCATGCACCCCACGCTTTTTTTTAAATTAAACACTTTTTTCTTATTTTCACTATTATTAAAATATATTTAATTACATTATTCTTAATCCAAATTTGTTAAAATTTTCTTTTCTTTTTTTGTTTGGTTTTCTATATAAAGTGTGTTTTTTAGTTTTTTTTTTACTATTATTTGTAAATAAATATGGGGTGGATGGGCAGCAACCAATGATAATCACTACGGGTAGTCAGTAAATACATAGCGGTCAAAACCAACATATTTGTTTACATAGCTGGTTGGAAATATAAAGAATATATTGTTTATTTTGTGCAAAAAAAATTGGTTGTGAGTATCTCAGGTCTTTGCCATAATATATATTGGATAATTGTGATTTTCAACTAGTCATTTTCATTGTCATGTCATGTCATTTTAACAAATAATTTTGCTTACTTTGCTTAGTTGAGCGGGCCATGACAATGGAGCCAACTGTGTTCCATTTTGTATAAAATACAGAATAGATTCATCTGCTTTTCTACAAAGTTGCTTGAATGCATAGCTAAGTTCCATAAATAATTTGCAGCGAGAGCAGATGTATTTTGGCATATTGTCCGATGGAAAAATCTGTAAAGTGATAAATATTGTTTAAAATTATTATTCAATTTTCATTGCATCTAGAATTAAAATAACTTTTAACATATTATAGATGGCGCTTGAGTCGGATAATTTTTGACAATCTAAGAAGTCTTTTTAGTTTATTTTGTGAAAAATGTTTATGATATTGTTTGTATTGTGACTTTAATCAATCTGACGTAGGTAAGAATAAGGTAAGGTAAGTAGGACGCCCAGTTTGAGCAGTGCCCTGTTCACGCATTGGGTGTAGAACATTTTTATTTGGCATTTTTACACTTTCATTTGAAAAAAACGGGTAGGTCCACAAAATAAGCAAAATGTAATACTATTGTGTTCGACATTACCTCTATTGCGATACATGCTAGAATTTTTAGTGAAAATGGTACTATATTTGGCGCTCGGGTCTTGTTGTCGTACAACGGAATGAGATTTTCTTCAGCTGTAAGACAAAAACGACACACTTTTGTAGTACTCAAAATCTCCTTTCTTTCTTTTTCGATTATTTCTTTCTCCATTTCAGTAGAAAGTTGATATCCACTAAAAACACCGAATTTCACTGATATTACACTCCATAACCTCGTAAAATACAGAAAAACGAGAATATGTACTGATTTTGACAACACTAGCGCCAAAAGCCACGGGAAATGAGCCTGAACCTGACGCGCAAACAAAACGCAAAAGACGCCGAAAATAGCGCACCAAGCGGAGAGTAGCTACATCAATTTATTACAGCGCCATCTTGCAGTAAAATAAAAAAATCACTACTTGACCATAGATGACGACACCGGCCGCAACTTGAGTATGGATGATAAAAATATAACGGGGCATTTTTAATCCTCGCTGACACACAAAAAGAAGTGATTATGTTTGTTTGTCTATCCCTTGGACAAAATTGGTCTGGCCCTTGGAGAAATATTTTTGGTCTGCCTTATACGTAGCTCCCAAACGGCTCACTGATTTTGTTCTTTTTTTGTGAAAAATTAATTTAACAATAAAAAAAAAAATTGAAAAATCTATTCAGCCGTCCAAAAGCTAGTATCAATAGAAGGATTAGAGGGCGCCCAAAATTTTTCACCGGTGTCCGTTTTTCGGTTGATATCTCGTAATTAGGGAAGTGACCATTAATACACAACTTTTCGTTATATAAAGAACCTAGTAAAAAATCGATAAAAAAAGTTTTTTATCGATTTTTTACTAGGTTCTTTGTGTACGTCATATTGTCATCCACTCACCACCTTTTTACTAGCTAAGATCTCCACGAATGTGTGGCGGATGCGGTTTGATATTCAAAAGTGCCTTGTTAAAAATCGTGTTCACCTGTGGTTTTACCTACACCAAAGTTTAATCAGAACTTGACAAGGCAATTCAATTATTATATTAACTAATTGTTTTTCATTTTTCAACTATTCAATAACGTTTATGTTAAGGCCCACTTTCATATTATCTATTAAACTTACCAATTAAGAAGTCGTGAAAGCAGTTGGTTAAAAATTAAAACGCTTATTCAAGTTTCGGTGAACTTTGGTCTAAGTCTAAATTAATAATCAGCTAGGTAGTCCCCTAATTAAATTTTGGTGTGACTCACACCGATTTCACAAAATGTTCAGTGACCTTCCAAAGAACTTGGGTACTTACCGGCTTATTTGTTTACCCACCTTCCTAAATCCGTTCGTACCTGAATAGGTGGTACTATGAAGACATTAAGCTGTTTCTAGATTGGAGAGAAAGGGTTGTGTACTTTTCTAGAGACTGATATACTTAATCGATTCGAGCGTTTTCTTTGGGAGTCTTCTTCTACCGCTGGAGGGAGGGCCACTTGACAGTAGGTAAGTGATCATCGTGGCCTTTTATATCGTTTTATCGTGGATTTTATAACACCGGTAGCCATAGTCGAAGTCTCATAATTTAGCAAATTATTTATTAAGTGCCACCTTTCTCTAGCCCCCCCCCCCCTTTTTTTTTTTTTTTTGACCCAGGGAAAATCCTTTATGGATACCACGCCCGCCCCGGGGACGGCAGGGTGGTTATGTGGGAGTCTCCGCCCTAGTGGCGGCATACCCACTAAAAACCCTGGGAAGTTCCTCCAGGCAATGGACGGAGCCCCGCCCAGCCTATGTCCGTCGTGAGGCAGACCCACCTCGGGTAGGGGGTGGCCAGTGGCCACCCCCTTCCACTTCGTGGCGACGCGTCGGAACATCAGACGCGTCGACCACCCTGGAGGGCCCAATGCGAAGCAGCGGGTGTCCCCGCACCCGCCACTCCAGGCCCTCCTAGCGGAGACGGAGTGCGAGCCTTACTGGCCCCTCTGGCCTGACTCGCCCCCGTGTCCGCTCTTCTCTCTGCGGAGCGGGTGAGAGAAAGGGTCCCTCTCTCTCTCCCGCTCTCTCCCTCTCGGGGACTCGACCGCCGCTACCCGGACTGTCCAGGACGCCGGCCGAGTCTACCCCTCTGGAGGGCACAATGTGCCCCCCGTCGTCGTCCGCAGACGACCCCGAGCCCTACCACGTTCCCTCTCCACGGAGAGGTATACGGGAGGGCTCCTAGGCCCAGACCGCCGCTTCCCGGAATGTCCAGGGCGCCGGCCCGAGCCTCCACCTTTAGGGTTCCTCTTAGTTTCACCGGGCAAGGCGGCCCGGCTACTTATCCCCCCGCCACGGAAAGGCGGGAACCCAATTCGGAGGGGAGCCCCCCCCCCCTCCCCATCAAAAATCCTGGATCCGCCACTGCTTTGCTTGACAGGTAGTTTTTCAGTATAGTAGGTATCTTGACTGCCAGGCAAGACGTGGCTCTTGTAGTCATTTTGAAAAAGATCACTGAATTTGATAGCAAATTCGAAACCATAGTCGGAGTATCACAATCTCACACGAGTCCCTTATATTTATGCCAACAATATAGATCAGCTGTTAGTAGAAAACTAATCTAAGAAACCTAAAAACTTACTAAAAATTAACGTCGAATCAGAAGAAGGCCTTACACAAATCAGGGATAACTAAACGATAAGCGTTCAAGATAGTGATAGTGATACCTATTATTGTTTGGCATGCTAGTATCAGCAATTCGATTATGACTTATCGGTTTTCGTAAGAGATTTGAAGGGTAAAGAAACAATAATTGTGATAGGGATACAATGTTTCGTAGTTTAATTGTAAACATGTTACCGCGTGCATCGGCTGAGAGTGAAACTAATTTACGGAGTAGGCGCGGGGGCTCGGTGGATACTGGAACGAGTAGTGCTATAGAAAATGGTGTTTTTCTTCGGAATAAAGCCGGATCAGCTAATCTGTAAGCTTGAGAATTGTTTACTGTTATTACCAGAGTATAGAAAGGTTTTATCGTTGTCTGTGGTAACGTCCTGAGAGTGATTCCCGGATGGGTTCGGTGTTAGTTAGTTGTCAGTGTCTGTGATTGTGTTACTTCGCATCTGTGGTACAGGATGTTCTAACTATTAGTGTAAAGTAGTTTTTAATAATATGTATTTACTTATTGAAAGGCTTTTGTAAAGTATCTAGGTAAGTACTGTGAGAACATAAATTTATACAAAAATCGAATTAGACTTAGGTACCTACATACATGTTACATCCTACTACTATTATAAAGGCGAAAGTTTGTAAGTATGTATGGATGTTTGTTACTCTTTCACGCAAAAACGGCTGAACGGATTTACATGAAATTTGGAATGAAGGTTGTTCATGGTCTGGATTAACACATAGGCTACTTTTTATCCCGGAAAACGCGGGTGAAGCCGCGGGGCGCAGCTAGTATTTAATAAACACATAACATGGGATTTTATTGGTAGGGGTAGGTAATATAGATACTTACTTAGGGCTGGCTAAAATTAATATTAACACATTTAAGTTTTATTATTATACTTACACAGAATTATAAGAAAAGATTAATGCTAAGCTGAAAAAGGTTTTTTTATTTGCGATTTCAGGTTTGAGCCCAATAAAACTGTTAAAAATGATGAGTAGGGTATATGGGCCCTTTTCCTATAATTCTATTAAACATATTCCAATTATTACCTCTATTGTTTCATACGTACGTAACTAAAAGTACCTAGGTACGTGTAAAACTATTTTATTGCAGATGGCGTCCCAGTTCTCTAGTGAATCTCGTTAATCCCATCTGGAAAAGGGGCAGTGCAGTGTTTGACTCCAGCCCCGTGTCGCCAACCACCCCGCCGATCCCTGCAAGCCCGACGAGCGAATCGCCTAAAAGTGAAACTGCTTTGATCACAACTGAAAAGGTCGGTACAATTCCAGTATTTACTACACACTAGATATATGTATATGGGTACTATACATATAGCCTTTATGTAAACCGAGGTATAAGTTATCTCTATTCCAAATTTCATTCAATTTCGTCCAGCCATTTCAGCGTGAAGGAGTAACAAACATCATCTTATAATATTAGTAGGATAGTAGGACTACTAAAAATTGATATATAAGTAAAACAAAAATATATGGGTACAATTATTTATACCACGTCAAAGCCATAGCTTTCATAAATTAAGTATAATATAATTATTTTCTGTTCTGACGATTCACAAAAGAGCAAGATTTTTTTAATTTTGTAGAGACGTCAGACAAGTTAAGTCAGACACACGACAAAGTAATATTTTAGTTAAAACCCAAACATTCCAATTTAGATATTTTTTTTAGAATGAGAAGGTGGTATCTCCCGTAAAGAAAACATCATTCAGATGGGGGACATTGGTGAGCATAGTCTTGGTGGAGGCGAAGGGGCTTCCGAACTCGCCTACCGATGGAATGTCCCATGGAGTATATTGCAAAATACGGTAAGTTATTATTTTTCACCTGGGTCACGGATCTTTAAAGTTTTTTTTTTTTTTTATACATAGAAAAATATATTTACATAATACTTACATAATTTTACATAAGTTTTTGCAATTCAGATGGAATAAATTCATCAGTGTGCCTAGCACAACTTTGTCGTAAGAATACGTATATAGCGAGTAAGTATTCGATAGAAAAGTGTACAGCCATTTATGCCCGTCAGAATCGCCCCTGACGCTACGTATTTTTACGTCAAAGTTATGCTAGGCAAACTGCTGAAAAATATGGTAGGTTATTTTTAATTTGTAACCTGAAAAGTTTGACAACCAGATTCGAACTTTCAATTCGTGATTCAGAAACTTTTGAACGGTTTGCCATTAAATTTTTGAGACTATTTTATTTAAATAACAATTAAAAAATTGGCAGTCACAATAAGAACAACCAGGCTAGCCAGATGGTTTGTACGAGCTTACTTACAAATAAAAAATTGGTTTTAGGTTGGGTTCACAAACACTGAAGTCGAAAACGGTTCAAAACCTGCTCCAGCCGGAGTGGGGGGAACTGTTTCAGGTCTACCTCTTCAAAGACCACTTGCTGAGACTTTCTCTGTGGGACAAGGGGAAGCAGAAAACATTTATGGGCAGGTTTGTAGTCAAGAAGAAAAAATAAAACGCTCTAGCTAAGGTTGGCTGGAAGAGATCGCTCTTAGCGATAAGGACATCAGTTCTTCCCCTAGTTTTATGTTTTATGATCCTTTTTGTCTGTAATTTCTGGTGTGAACAAAAAGGAGTTTAATTATCTATCTATCTCTATGTAAGAACAAAAAGTCTCACGAACGGATCGTTTTCGTATAATAATTCCCTCAAAAAATCTTATAAACTTGTGAAAAAGAGTGTAAATCTCATTTACTGTATTCCAACTTTTTACAATATTTGTATCTGTGTTAAATAAATATAATAACTCCAATTTTAGTTCAGTATTAGACCTATCGCAGCTAGAAGAGGAGCGGACACACGAGATCTGGCAACAGCTGGACGATGGCTACGGAGCTGTCCATTTGTCCATCACCATTTGCGATATTCGGAGACGAAAGCAAATTAACACACAAACTATAGAAGAAAATCCACTGGAAAATAAAAATGTGCGTATAAACACTGTAATAGGCGACTTTTCGTCAGGAGCAAGCGAGAGGCAAGTACTTGATTAGTTCCAGTTTTATGCGTAATACAAAACCGAAATTAATTGAGTACCTATCTTGCTTGTTTTCGATGTGTCAACAGAAAAGCCTATTAACACGTTGAATTTAGTGGCGCACACTTAATGTAGTCAAATTTTTGGAGTGGCACAGTTTTTTTTTAGTATGCAGCTTAGCGCTTACTGTTAAGCGAGAAGCTGGTAAGTCTCGTCACTAGTCTATGTTTATGTCCGACTATATATAAAAAAACAATTGTTATAGTTCTAAACATGAACGGTTTTTACAAACTTAGACCATCTACGACGTAGCATCTAGAAATTTCCGCAGTGCTTGAAAAGTTTTCAATATTTAAACTTACCTGTGTGACCGTTCCCAAAGACTGTCCTTTACTATACATATATTTGATCTGTTTTTATTGAAAACAGTGAAACTCAAAGTATTATCAAGCTTTCAAATCAAAACGTGTTAAATGTTTATGTATAGTAAGTACATTTTTTTGATTTTTTTTAATATCGAAAAATATTGTTTGTGTCGTTACTATAACGTTTTCCCTGCAGGCTGTTTTCAGTCCGAAAACGGACGGGAAGCTGGTGGGACAGCTGCATGTAAAAGTAGTATCTGCAAAGGGCCTCAGTGGAAGGCCCAGCGCTTACTGCTCGCTTGAGGTCGACAATGAAAGAGTCAGGACGCACAGCGCTCGGGGGAGCGGTGGACCCACTTGGAATAAGAATTTTATATTGTGAGTACCGCAAGAAGGAGGCGTTATAAAATTATAATGAACGTAATCGGCTTCTTCTAGGCAAACGTATTCCGTCCATCATTGCTTAGGGATTGTCCATTAATCATGTGAGGCTCGAGAAAGGAGGAGGGCGGGGGGGGGGGAGGTTTGTCGTAAAATATCACGTGTAGGTATTTTTTTTTTCAAGTCTCACAATTTTAAAGACAATTTGTACTAATATTATACACGTGATATTGGCGGGGAAGGGAGGGGAGGGGGGTTGGATTTATAACCTCACCGTGTATCACCTAAAAAAGTTGCTAAATAACATCATGTGGTAAATGGACGGCCCCTTACCATTAGGCGAGGTGGCGGTCAAACGCAAGTCTATCAGTAAAACATACATATCCAACTGATAATGGCAGCGGTCATTTGTGAGAGGTCACAAGAGGTCAGTGACTAGGACATTTTATATTCAAAGTCAAGAACATAACTTTAATACATAATGATTACATTTATAGGCACATTTTTTAATACTTACATTTTTTACACACAAGCATTTAAATTATCTTAAAATAAGATAATTATGTTTTATTTAAGAAGGAATGAACAAAAATCCCTTTTTACACGCTTTTTATTAGCTTCACTTAAGTATGTTTTTTTGTTTGTATGTTTGTAACCGACTCCTTTGGGCGCGATTTTGACCCACTTTTTTTGGTTTGATTTTTTATACAATGCGTATTTTTTTTTTTTTTTAATATAAATCTATTATATGGATATATAGTATTGTGTATTTACTAGGTTTTTGTTTTATCTTTATTTTTATGTATTTTGTTCCAGTAATGTATATGACGTGACGTCGACCCTAGATCTGAAAGTGTATGACAGCTCGCTGATGACCTCCCTCCACAACGAGTCGCTGGGCCGGATATCCATACCGCTGCTGAGGATACGGAACGGAGAGATGAAGTGGTACGCGCTCAAGGATAAGAGCAATCGAAACAGTGCCAGGGGAAACTGCCCGAGGGTTCTGTTGGAAATGTCTCTGTTTTGGAATCCAGTGAGCAACTTTTTTTATTCGGGCGTTATTTGCGACAGTTCATCTTCAAAAATCAATTTTTAAATTAAATTTCTAGCGTGTTTCCGTGTTAAAAACGCGTCAGTTACATAGAAGAAGCTTATCAATTTGATATGGTACAGTTTAAAGGTGGAGATAAACTTGAAATTCGTTTGAAAAACTGGGTTTTTCATCCAGTGACTATGTAATAATCATGCTCTACTTATTACTCTGTAGGGGTTTATTTATAACGCTGCTTAAACTTAGTCAGTGTTTAAAATTCTATCTTCTTTTTTCTGGCGTCGTCGGGGTGTAGTATTGGAGCTGCAAACCAGCTGAACCGATTTGAATGTACTTTTTGTTTGAAAGGTTGACTCGATCGAGCGTTCTTAGCTATGGTTCCAGACATTTGGATCAGTCGTTATTAGCTTTTTTCTAGTAGATAAATGTTGGTTTTTTTTAAATTTACACATAATTTTGTAGTTAGCATGTAAGTTTTTTAGAATTTCCTTACTTTCTACACAGAGATACGAGTAATGTCAGTATATTTATCTTTATTTTTTTTTTAGATCAAAGCATCTCTCAGAGTATTTCGGCCTCGTGAAGTGAAATACATAAAAAAGCCGCAGAAGTTTGACATCGCGCTCGTCTACAAAAATCTGGAATTTACTCGGGACGCGTTTGTATGTATCCACGGAATCAATGCAGCCTACAAGTGAGTTACAAGCCTACAAGCCTATTGCTCTACAATCAGGGTTATAAGGAAAGGGTATACTTAGCTGAAAAGGACTCATGGTACTCATCATTATGAACTACTTTTTCTATGGAACCAACCCTGAATTGGCGAAAAAAAATCCTCTGTAGAAAAATGTCAATGACACTCGACAAAATGTATGGAACAGCAAATTTATTTTTCGCGAATTCCGGGTTGGCCCCTTATTAAAAGCTGTTCATAATGAAATTAATTAAGTATGAAGATTCAATGAGTCTTTTTCGTCTTAGCATACCCTTTCCTTGTAACCTTGTATAGTATTTATTTTTATTTCATTCGCTTTTAAAAATTTAGTCTACCATAAAAACTTTTTTGTGCCAGACTTAACAATAATAACATGCTAATTGGGCCCTGCCCCGCTGCCGGCGGCACCCTAGTTAAATTTTTATAATGTTTTTAGGTTTTTATATAAAAATATTGTAAAAATTTAAATTTAAGTAAATAAATAAATCAGATAATAACATGCTAATACATTTGAACGAACATTTTACAACATTTAAAAAAATACACTGTGGGTGGAAGAAAAAATCGGAATTAGGCTAGCGAGCGATTAGATCAATTATATTATACGTCCATGGATCAGATACTGATTGTCTTTTAAAAGTTCAAAAATTATCATAGGTAGTCATTTAATGTTTTTATCATTGATACCTACTTACTTATATACTTTTTATAATGTGGTCCTCCTCTATTATTCCATACATATTATTTATCCGTACCACGATAACCTCGTTACAGCACACCAGTTACGAAATAAATATTTGAATTATCTCTAGAAAATTCCAAACAGTACATTAGTTGAACCGGAACTAAGCAGCCTTCATGACATCTATTTATTAGATTAGTCAACATGTCCTATCATTATCAGGCCTATTAGCTCACCTATTGAGAAATAAAATTTCTTAACAGCAGAGATTTTGAAACAATGCGTTATCTACCAGGTAATTACAATCTAATCATCGAAAACAAAGCTTGGCCTTGGTAAAACCAGTTGACAACATTACTGAGTGTTGAGTAATAATTAAAAATAAATGAATTCGTATATAAAAAAAAAATGTACGAATTTACATACCACTGGCTTTTCGGTGAAGGAAAAGATCGTGAGGAAACCTGTACATGTCCGGAAAGGAAATTCAATGGCGTATGTGAATCCACCAACCCGCACTTGGCCAGCGTGGTGGAATACGGCCTAATCACCCTTCGAGGGTAGACCTGTATCCCAGCAGTGGGAGGATTAAAGGTTGTAAGAGTAATAATTATAGTTATTACTTATCTACTGTCATAATCTACAAAAAAGCAAAAAACAGGAAGTAGATAAACTTGAATTTAATAAAACGTGTAGATACTTAGATTTAGATTTAGATATTTATTTACGTATTAACAAATATGTAGGTATATCCCATCTTGTTTACATCTATATAGCATGTACCTAGATTAAAAGTACAAATAAACAGAAAACGCATATCGATTTAATCTGTAGATATCGAACAGTGGGGTATGATTAAAAAACAACTTATATGTAAGTAGGTACCTACACGTGTTAATGTCTTTGGTGTTTAACAAAAGTCCAATGGTACAATTTCAGAAATCAGAAATACGTATTGGCCCAATAAAATACAATAGCACTTTAGTGATACCACAAAATACAAATACAAAACATTAAAGATCTTTGCAGCGTTAACAGCGGCGGCATTATCCATTGCGAGGCCCCTGGCAGCAGCAGGTCTTTGCGAGGCCCTTTGTCTTTCGTGGAAAGTATGTGATGCGAAAGTAGGTCTGGTGGTTTGGTTTAGGTATTTGTCGTGGTTGACGAGAAATGCTAGTTATACAATTTTTTTTATAAAATTAAATATGAGTTTCCAAATATTTTACAATGAAAGATTTACAGAATTAACAAATACAGATATGATAATTTTTTTAAATTGATGTTATCGGTCTTTCCTAAGACTAAAAAAAGATATAGTTAAAAGAGTATATATTTTTTTCATTTGCTCGGGTTATTGCGCGATGCGCAAGATTGCAGAGTTCGCCACCCCCTAAAGCTTTGGTTTCCTAGGAAAGCGGTGCCGTCATATAGCGGCCGTAATATTACGGACGTCAAAAGGCGGCCGTCTTGACGGTGACGACATGTGGAAAGTTCCACGGCCGTTTTAACGCACCGTCAGTAATTTTTTTAAAACAAACGTCAAACGAAAAGTATCCAAGATAGAAAATGGACGACCTTGATTTAGCTTTAGTAATTTACTTGGAGGATGAACTATCATCAGAAGGGGAAAATAGTCGTATGGCGGAAGACGATTTATTCAAATCTCGTGGTACTGAAGGTGCATTTGAGATTTTAGTACGTCGCCGTTTACTATAAATTTCGTCGTCCTCGCTGCTCCAAGAGTTGGAACTCATTTTGTACGAAAAAAACACAAATACGTATTTAAAATAGCTTCACCGCTATCAATGAAACGTTCCCGAAACCATATGACACCGACAAGACGGCCGTCATGCAAATGGCGGCACCGCTTTTTGACGTTACGGTGTCAGTTACCGCTCTCTAGGAAACCGCGCCATCTTGTTTACATAGACAACGTTCTAGTGACGTCATTCACCGCTGTATTACGGTCGCTATATGACGGCACCGCTTTCCTAGGAAACCAAAGCTTAAGGCCGCCGATGGCGATAAGAGCGTGCCTTTCTTCCAGACATGGTAGGGTTGAGTGTTTCAATGCCCATTGCACAGACTCCCATAGTTCATCTTTGTTTACTAAACCTAACAGGTACCTAATTTTAATCGTAGACTAATCACAGCAAGTCGACAAACGGAAAAGGTTTTGAAACAAGCTAAAAGACATCAATGTACTAAATCGATAGTGATAAAATGATAAATAGCTAACTGTGCGCCTCGATTTCATTCTTCCCAATAACATTTTTCATTCTGCGAAATATACCTGAACCTTACCTTACCTTGTTGCTTTATTGCAGACACCTTTTCGAGTGGGAAAACAGAGAGTTGTCCGTAGCAGCGCTGCTCTCCTGGTTACTATTTTGGTACCATTTCAAACTGTGGGCTGCTCCTTTACTATTGCTGGCACCATTCTTCTACTTCTGGATTTGCAATCGACATTATAGTAAGTAAATTATTATTTTTCATTTCAGTTTTAGTAAGATTGCAGTTAACTTCTTTGAATTACGATCTATAGATTTCTACCCTAATACCCTAATAATTTTTATCAAAAATAGTTCCTAAAATTTGTTTATTTTTTTACAGAGCAATCTTTTATGAGAGGCTATGGCATTATAGACACTCCAGACAAAGAATCAAAAGGAATCCTCGATAAAGTGAAAACAGAAAAAAGCTTGACAGACAGATTACAGGATCTTCCAGAAATGACCCTGACTATCACGACCAGCGTCGATTACTTAGGTTCTTTGTCAGAGAAACTTTACAAGTAAGTACCATAGTCACCGCGTTACCAACTGAGTCGTGCGGCCATAAATAATTTCTCAATGTCTATCTCGCTCGCACTTGTGGGTCTCATGGAGCCGCATAGTGATGTGCGTAAGATGGTTATAGGCTTATAGGCGCATATCGATAAGAATAAAATCAGATAGAAACATAGTAGATAGTATTGTGGCCCTGACGTTTATGGCCCTACGACTCAGTTGGTAACGCGGTGACTAGCAATAGTTGTTTTTTAAGTTTTTTACCGGGCAAAGCGAAGGTCTCACGTCCCGGAGCTCTATTGAATGTCCTTAATTTGGTTTTGTAAATATCTTATTCAAAATTGTTATTTAGTTATTTTAGTCCAGGCACAACGCTGGTTTTGTTTGGTAGTTTGAGATCAATCGGCTCCTGAACACAGTTTTTACTAGTTCGGGAGCCTTTGGGTTCTTTTGTAATTGTATAGTGTTCAGCTATGTCACAAATAAACGATTTGATTTGATTTTTGAATCGAGTATAAGTACCAACATGTAGGTATTATTATTTCAGCCTGGCAAGCTTCAAGGTGCCTTTTTTGAGCTACATCGCCATAATGTCGCTAATTATTTCGTCTGCTGCATTATATTTGATACCATTCAATTATATAATGATGATTTTTGGTAAGTTGCATTCATTTGCATCTACTATGTAATGTACAAAATAGTGTTTAATTATGCTTTTCTTTTTATATTTTGAGTAACATTGTGATATGACGTTTTAGGAATCTATAAATTTTCCCGAAACTATGTGAGATCAGAGAAAGTATTGAACAATGATTTAGAAGACTTTATATCGAGAATACCGGACACGGAAATTATGGTAAGAACCACATATTCTACTAGTTTTGTAAATATGTACGACTGTACGTATGTTTGTTACTGAATCATACAATAACAGCGGAACAGATTTGGATAAAATTTAGTATTTTTAGCAGTTTACAGATAGGCTACTTTGTATCTATTTCTGTACCTACGGCTACTTATTTGTAAAAAAAGCTTGCAGAATAGTGGGTAAATCAGCGAGGCTAGTATGAATTATTATCTTATATATTATCCTTATCGGAATTGTTTCGCGTTTGACTACAAACTCGCCTGGTGGTAAGAATTCTTTGCTCAATCGTTTTTTTCAACTAAAACAAATCGAATAAACCAACCTATCATAAGATAGCAAGGCATATAGACCTATCTTATTCTACTAATATTATAAACGCGAAAGTTTGTTATGTATGTTTGTTACTCTTTCACGCAAAAACCGCTGAACGGATTTACATGAAATTTGGAATGAAGGTTGTTCATGGTCTGGATTAATACACAAGACTACTTTTTATCCCGGAAAGCGCGGGTGAAATCGCGAAGCACAGCTAATTATAAAATACTTTCAAATTATCGCAATAATATGTTTTTCACCTTACAGAACGATTGGAAGGAACTAAACGTGCCCGAACCGGCGCCGGCCAACGGAATCAACATCGGCTCTCGCCCTTATACCTTAAAAGGCTCTGTTATGTATTAAATATTGCTGATGATGAGCCCAAATCAGCCCACTTCACAACTTCTAAAAATAGACATCTCCAAGCAAAGACTAGAGGCTCGATGATTTAATCTTTCGCATGCGTGTATTTCGACTTTCGAACGATATCTCTACAAGAATTTGTTCGGAAGCAAAAAAATACGAATGAAAATACTCGTATCCATGCGGGCGATTCAAAAATGTACCCCTCTGCCTTATCTCACTGTGCGCGCGAAACGTTTAACCATTAAACCACCTGGGTTGGAACTTAGCTACATCAAATAAACGAGTGGAAGAGTGACATAGCGATCACTATGTCCTTCTCAAGATATGCTCAAAAGCAAGGTTGTACTGAACTTGACTCTTATGAACTCTTGAGCTAATGAATAAGTAAATCTATTGTGCAAATAAAACAATTTGTTATCAAAAAAGCGTTTTTATTTAATTTATTAACTCTACGACTAGTACTACGGTAACTACAGCTAAACATCACAATTTGTAATAAGTCTTACAATGACCAAAAACCATTCGTGTGCGCATGCGCATCGCTTTGATCATTATTAAAAAAAGGTTGATCACTAAATTGAAGTCTGTGATTGAGGAAAACACACATTTTCAAGTAAATTAATATAAAAGGTATTTGTAAAAAAATACGAATCGTTATTTTGTAATTTACCTGAATTCACACGAATGGATAAGGGGCCATAAAATATCATATTAATAGGTATAAGATTAACACTTTGTCGTTTCAACTTCGTACCTCCATAGTAGTTTTAATTCATTATTCTATTACTTTTGTACCTAATTGGAATACAATACAACTAGTGAGTGTAAAATTAATAAATTATACCTAACCACTATATTATGTGATTAACATTTCCCGTATCAAATTTTACGTATAGATCTACACGAACAACCTTCCAGATATGTTAGCTAAATTTGCTAAGCCATTAAATAAGAAAAAAACTTTAATATAATAGCTAAAAATATTCTTGAAAAGTTGTTCAGTAACAATACCATACCAGCTAACATATAGTATTTATTACATTTATCACTTACATGTAATTACCTATCGAGATTTAAACAGTCTGTTTTCTTACATATCTTAGTTCTAGATTCTCAAGGCATTGAGAAAATGAACAAAATACGCAATGCAGACAAGTCCACAACGTGCAAAAATAGTGTTTCTTCATGAAACTGCTTTATTTAGAATTTGTGGAACATACTCGTACTAACGATATTTTAATTAATTTAGTCGAATTTCATAACATGGCTTTTCATTTAAAAATATTTAGATAAACATACTGATTCATCATTAGTATAAAATACATTGTTTAATTAGCCACAATGGCAGCAAGAAAGTGCAATCAATTTTACCGTTCAGAATTATCTTGCGATTACAAGGATTATTATTATATTATTATTTCGAAAATTACATATTTTGTACCAATGGCAACGACGATATGATAATGAGTTGACGTCAGAACTTTTCTTGCTAATAAATATGAGTGGATTATACATTGATTTCCGTATTAACAAATATGCAAGTATTTATTTGAAATGCATTCGTATTTGTACTTATGAGGATAAAATGAAGAGATACAATGCATAGGTCCATTTGTGTGTATAAAATTATTATAGAAAAAATCTTATAAGTTAGAGATTCTTTTTTAGAGAGTGAAGTGAGTGGTAGAGTATGGCACATGTGGATTGTGGAGCCCTATGACCTATGACGTCATCGGCGATGGAGTTTCACCGCCGTTTCTGGGAGCCTGATCTACTGACACTGGGCTCCGGGACTTTCAGTTCACGCCATTGTTTCTGAAAATAAATTAAAAAAGGATTAAAAAACTAAACAGAATAATGATCATACATTACTTATTCTGTTAGAAATTTGAAATACTTATTCGAGGATACCGTTGTGCTTATTACGAACAACTTTTATTATGGAAACAATCCTGTAATGGCGAATAGAAAATTAGCTGTTTTTTTAAGGAAAGTTACCTCTTTCTTCATGATTTCAGGGTTCCATAGAAAAGGTTGATAATAATGATTACCACAATGACATCCTTGAATATGTCAAGTCAAGTGTCATGTCTGACCAGTCACCCAGTAGGACATAACATACCTAATCATGACAATAACGTTTTACACTCAAGGGCCTACAATAGGATTCTATGTGTCGGGGATGTCATGGAACACATACTAAGACAAGAATAACTAACACCTAGATCCGAAGCAGACATTTAAATTCATCATTCATAAGTATCTGCCCGGTCAGGAATCGAATTCGGGATCTCTTGCTCATAAAGCAGACATATTATGCTTCCATAGAGCCGATCCGGTCGTCAAAGCAGCAAGATGACGAAATTGAATGATTTCGAGGAATTTTTATAAATAATTTATTTAGCATTTAGATGTTTTCGGTTTCCGATTGGTTCCAAATTTGATAAGGTCAAGGTCGACAAACTACATTTTCTCTGTCTGCTGCACATATTTTTCCTGTCGTGAAATAAAAATGACTATTGTAAAATAATCAAAATTAAAAATAACTAAGCATGTAATTTTTAATGGAAACGTTTCCACATATACGTATAAAATACCGAAGAATACTTTTAAATTTTTAAACAATAATAAAAACAACAAACAATGCAGTTTTTAAGACCCCTGAATTTCTTGATTCTTAGAACACACACCTTATCGAGTCACCCTTCAAACAAAAAAAAATAATTCAAAATCGGTTTAAGTTGTGTCGAGAGCTACGATGATGCCACAGACAGACACACATTAAAACTGATTACACCTTTTTGCATCTAGAATGAACAAAAAATCTTAACCAACGTCGAAATTAAGATTTTTTCGAGCTAGATAATTTATTAACTAAGTATAGAAGTTAAACCAAAGTTCTCGCACACTCATTCTTCTCAGCGGATCTCGATTCCTTTTGACGTCATCGATCTAATCACTTTCAAATTCTAAACTCGTTTATCAAGTTTATGGGGTTTTTTCTAAATTAAGTTCTAAAATTAAACTTTTGTAACTCACCAAAATGCGATCATCCGGCACTCTAGAGATAAAGTCCAAAATATCGTTGTTGGGCACTCTGTCGGGATTCAGGAATTTCCGTAGAAACTTGTAGGTTCCTAGAAAATATAAAACAAAACTGAGGTTTTCCAATTTTTAACCTACAAAAAACTCTGTCAAGTTCTTTTTTTGTTTCTTTACAGTTTGCACGAATTGGCAGGTGACATAGATTCCATTTATATCATTCTATGTTTAATAATTCAGTTTATGTTTTGCTATATTGTATATAATTAACGTGAATTAATGAATAATTAAACAAATGTTTTATAAACATTGTAGAAGATATGAACTTGACCGATAAGACAAGACAGATTTCCTTATTTGTGTAATCATGTTACTATGTACATAGACAAATCTATCTATACACTGAGAAAAATGGCAATCAAAATTCCGATAAATTCACCTAAAGTACGGAGCATACTGACAATCACCAAAAAGTACGATGTTTAGCACCAGTTATAAGGGTGAGAACCATACAGTATGATAGTTGTCACCGTAAAAACTGGTGTTAATTATCGTACTTTTTGGTGATTGTCAGTGTGCTCCGTACTTTAGGTCAAATTTTCTCAGTGTAGTTATGTTAATTGCTAAGTATAATATTATATGTAAGAAAAATTTAAGGATAGGGTAGGGATAGTAGTGTAGTTGTAGTTGTAGGTATAATATGTATTAGTAGGTATCTAAAAATTTCAAAGAAATTAGATATGCTTACCAAAAGCAATGAATAAGTAGTTAATGGGTATCAGGTACAGCGCCACAGTCAGGGCCACCATAGCAGTCATCGCCAAGTAACTCAGGTAAGGGACCGAGAAATTGGCCAAGCTGAAAGAGAAAACCTCATAAATGCGAAAGTTCAATTTAATATACAAACGTTTTTGTGCTTAGAAACGCTTACAAAAATACCCCTTAATTATAATGTAGCCTTAATTAGACAAAATAATAAATTAATGAGATTAATTTAATTAGTTTATAATTTAATTTTAACAACTTCTAGGTAACAATATGTATTTTTATTTTTTCGTTCACTATCACTAACTGCTATTTACTATTCAATAAAGGGAAAAAAAACTCTTTAAAAACCAATAAAATATAAATCATTCTACTTACTTTTTAACCCTTTCTATAAGAGAGCAAATGTAGTCAATCCCATTCTTGATCGTCAACGTCAGGTCTTGGAGTCCGTACAGCCTTGTTTTCAACGTTTTCTCGTCCTGTTGAGGAAACACATTAGTTTCCAAGGTGTTTTTATGTACCAAATACCTTGTTTTGTTTATCTCAAACTAATTGATTATTTGGTTACGGGGTACTTAGAACTTGTTTACGGAAAAATTTGGCTTTATTTTTCCTGTTTTGTTAGGATTAAAAAAAGGTTTCTCACCATAGAAATAAATAACCTGTACTAACGACTTTACACGAGGCACTCATAGCTTCTTACTTAGATTTCTTGAGTTGGGAATGTTACGAAATACACACTTCCAGACATTGAGCCGCAAAATATTAAAATTAATTAATAAAATATTTGTCTGGGCCCGTCTCATGAGCTCTTAGCGCGAGCCTGAATTGCATCTCATTGGCATTTTGTTTCGCTTTATCTCTAGCTGACAGCTAACTTAGGCTCGAGCTAAAAACTCATAGTACGGGCCCTAGTCAGGATTCGAATGCGGGATACCCTTCTTCCTAAGGTTGCCTGGAAGAGATCATTCTTAGCGATAAGGCCGCCAGTTCTTGCACTAGTTTTAAGTGTTACTATCCTTTCGTTTGGAATTTCTGGTGTGAACAATAAAGAGTTTATCTATCTATATTTCCTAAGGTAGAGACATATACAACCTATACGTATCTTAGCTAAACCGGTAGTAAAAAAATATTAGGTACCTTTGTTGATTCCAAATCATCGTCAAGATCCTCTTCTTCTGATGAGCTTTGTACAGGTACTAATGTGTTGATGTCTGAAAAAATAACAGACTTTATTAATTGACGAATGGAAAACCGTTGTTATGGTGATATTTCGAGAAATGTGAAAAAACTAAAGAAAATCACTTGATTTATCCTACTAATGTTATAAACGCGAAGTTCCAGAGTGATCGGAAGTATTCAAAAAAGTTGAGTACCTATTTCTTTTTACTATTTAAGTACGAAACCCTAAAAACTAAATAAACTCACTGTTGCTTCTACTAGAGACCCAGTAGTAGATGAAAGGCACGAGGAGCAGCATGGGCGTCATCCACATTCGGAAGAGGGACCAGAAAGTGAGCCACCCGAGCAGCGCTAGCGCTGACACTTCTCTATTATCCCATTCGAAGAGATATCTGAAACAAGTCAAGAACGATTAGAAAGAAGGACAATGTATCTTTTGATGCATAAGTGCAATAAGTAAATTAGATTTAACGACAAAAACAAAAGAAACAATGAGTACCTACTCGAAGATAAAAATAATGATAAAGAAGGTGTCAAAGGGGATCCATCTGAGGGCCTAAGGTGCTGGTTTTTGGGGTGACGGGATTGGATAAGAAGGAGTCTGACAGTAACCAAAATAATTTAAGTAAAATAAAGTTAAAAAAATTGTAGTTGAAAGGTGCCTTTAACATTTAAAAGTCATAGCGTACCAAATGCATTTGAAATAGAGGTTAAAAATGAAGCGCATCCAACAATAGTAGAAAACTGTAAAACTATGTCAAACGTGACACACTTTTATCTACTATTTGAATATAAATGAAGTCTGGGCACCGGTACTTGAAATTAGATTTACGTATAATGTAATGCTTTATAAATTTAGATTTACATTGGATGATACATCAAGACGCAATACAATACAAACCAACGTGTCACTCCAATTTACATAATCTTGTGTAAATGGTACACGTTCCTACCAAAACACACACGGACTCTATTTATAAGAAACGCTTTGTTTCCTGATATTTGACGTGTAGAATAAGTGTTTTGGAATGATTAATAACCGTGGAAAAAACACAATAAACGTCCGGCCAAAAGTAGGATTAAACAGCTGAATTCATAATGAAAAATGAGTTAAGTTTACTAAACGTAGCACAGTAGCACAATTAAAAAGAACATCGCAATGTAATGTGGTATAACTGTAACGCATTGTACGAGTACATGTGGTTCAATGTGTCCGTTGGCTTCGTCCTACAGAAGCCCTTAGTAATTTACACTCAATCTGTTTATAAGATATCTTTCCACGATCTCAACCAAATGCGCGCGCAAAAGCCAAAAATGTAGCCATAGAGAAATACCGCGAGACACTGTCTGTAGTATTTAGGGGGGTGAAATACAACCCTGGAGCCGGGGTCTTAGAATGCGGCTTCGGTATCCCCTGCCTGTCGTAAGAGCCGACTAAAAGGGGCCTTTGGGCTCGTGGGTGGTCAGATTTGGGGATCTGGCTACCTTCTCGAACGAGCCCAGGGAAGACAACGGCGCGGTGTGGCTCGTGTCGTTGTAGGGGCCGGAAAAGGACCAACGTCCTGCGAATGGTGCCTCAGGCAACTTGATAATTAAGGGGGCACTAGTATGAGTTCGTCAGAGACCCTGGTGCCCCCTGTCAAGCACACAGGCTGGCCACCGAGGGGGTTTTAGTGAGCAACCTCACATAACCCGGTTGCTCCCCAAAGCAGCCGGGTATCTTTCTAAGATTTCCCCCCCGTCAACAAAAAAAAAAAAAAAAAAAAAAAAAAAAGGGGGGTGAAATAAGTTAACAAAGTTTTACCGAAAATGTTAACTAAGTAGCTATAAAAATCAGTAATTTACGACAGATGTTATACCCATTTGGATGAGTAGGTAAAAAGATGTAATTACTCACTTAAAGTGTTCGTTTCCCAGATACACGGCGTGGAAAATATCCTTGATGAATTTTAGGTTGCTATAGATCAATGGAATGCTGAATTTGTTTTGTGGCTTTTCGGTATATTTTTCTTCCTTTGGACTGAGTACTCGGAGCGAGGCTTTTACCTGCGAAGTAAAATAGAGGATGAGAAAAAGTGTTTTGGTGATGATAAAAGACAGTATGAGCTATAGCATAAAAACGAATACAGTCAATCGATATTAAAAATAAGTTAACAAGCCTGCTTTTTAATAAATTAAAAATATATTAACATATTATGTTGGTAGTTTCTATGATTCTAATAATCATTTTAAGCCTTTTCTAGTTTTATTACTCATAATCGAATCTAAATATAGATTATACCTGATTTATATTGAACCTCATTATTAAGTCGATTTATGGAAATGTTTTCACTGCCTGGTGTTTTTATCTTTATTTTTGGAAATAGAAAAACCAGTTAATTTGTGCAGTTAATAAATAGTAGGTACAGTTTATTTTTACGCTCTCGACAGAGTACATTAATTCTCAGAAATCCTTCAATGTGACGTATGTTGACTTACTAAGATATATTTATCGTTGTAAAAAACTGAGACATGCTTGCATAAATTATATCTACTGATAAAAATAGCCATATTTATGTTAATTTTAACGGTAACGACCGACATGGCTTTTTAACTATGAGTTAACTTTGCTATTAATATAAGTGAACAATAAAGACCTACAAGCCGACACAACATTAACTTGGTTTGTTTTATAATATTAAGTAGGTACTAATTTATGTAGCAAGAAAAAATATGTTTCCGTCGAATGATATATGGGTTGTTTATGGTGTACTTAGTGATCTATTTATAAGATAAGATAAATAACGTAAGGCCATACAAAGTAAATTTGTAATTTTTCTGAAAAAACCGAAGATCTAGCTAGTGTACCGATAAATATACTTCTTTCTAAAGTACATTAGGCCTCTATCCTGATGCTGTTATACTCGTATATAATTATATATATATATGTTTTATATGTGAAGAATATTATTATGTCACTCAGTTTTGAGCGACAAAGTCTTGGTAAAAAAAAAGCATTTTTATTTCTTGTTGCTTGATTTTTTGTTGTCTTACCGGGTTCCAAACAAGTGACATCTGAAGGCATATTCTGGGACAATTTCCTTTTGCGCTGGATTTTTGAGATCGGTCCTTGAGAGCGTACCACCTCTTCTCGTCGTTTTCGATTCTGAGCAATGGAATGGATATTCGGCCGAGGTTCTCGTTGATAAGGGATTCGTCATAAACTGTCAGGTCTAGGGTCGACGTGACGTCATTTACAGAGCTGAAAAATATTTAAGTTAGATAGAACCAGAGGTTTTTATTTACGAATAGTGATCAATCTTTAAATATTGTTGGTGGTAGTAGTTTAGTTAGTTGGCAAGTAGACTTGCATCCTAATTTATTTAGTCCTGTCCACAGTTGTCTAACTCGCACGTGCTTACATTTTCAGATTTTAAAACCTAAATAAAATAACTGCTATAGTAAAACAGTTATTTGTCTGCCATAATATCATATATTGGCATAATTGTGTAATATCTACGATTTTTTTGAGTTTAAACGTCAGCTTATTGACCAAATTTCCATACTGTATGTCTACATCTATAAACAACTAAGGCATAGCTCTTGTTCTAAATAGGCTGCGATGTGCCCGGCATACGAGTAATGGAGTTGTCCAACTGCAGCACGCAGTACCTACTCGTCCGCCTTCCCGCTGAGGCCGAGAGCGCGGAGTCCACGCGCGCCGTGCGCCGTCTTCGAAAGCTTTCCCACTTTGCATAAGTCGTACCATTATAAACAACTACTTACAAGGTAAAGCTCTTGTTCCAAATAGGCTCCGATGTGCCCGGCATGATGTGTGTCTGCACCCTGGAGTTGTCCAACTGCAGCACGCAGTACGCGTCCGCCTTCCCGCTGAGGCCGAGGGCGCTGAGACCGCGCGCGCCGTGCACCGTCACCGAAAGCTGACCCACTTCGCTCAGGTCTTTCAATTGGTACCAAGACTGGAACAAGACAAGTCTTCAATAAAGGGAAATGTGCATATCCGATGCTAAGCCGAAAAAAGGTTTTATTAAAAAAAAATACAATTTTTATTATGGGATCAACCCTGAAATCACGAAAAAACACCAGCTGTTCGATAGAAAAACGTCAATGACACTCTACAAAATGTATGTGTGTGAGTTGTAAGAGGTAATCTCCAAAACTGATGAGTTGACTATTTCCGAGCTATGTTTTACAATACGGGTCAAGCCACGGCGGGGGCCTAGTACTTGGTAATACAGTTTCACGACTAATAATAAGACTAACACCGACTTTTTGTGAGCTGTTTGTGAACATAGGTATGTCTTTGACATTTCTAAACAAAACAAAAATCTTGTTTGATAACTACCAAAAACAAACAGGATGAAACAAGAAGTTGGAAATGTGTTGGAAAAGTTGGAAGGATCTTTTCATATCAGCATGACTTGATTAAAACGAAAATCTTTCCTCATTTTTAAACAAAAAACCGTAAGTATCGATAATAACCGTCATGCATTTTTTGTTTGCAAGTCAGTTTTATTCCACTTGCCTTGTCTATTAATTTAGGTATCTTACTTATACCAGTTTTTGTGACTGACGCAAATCCAATTTGATACCTGTATCAAAGCTTGATACGGGCATCCATTATACAAGGTTATAAAAATTATGTTCTGAGACGAAAACATGTATAGGTCTAAAAACATTCCTTTGAATAAGGTATTTTTAAATCTAATAATATCAGGCCTATGTTTGTCACCTATGACGTAAAAAAAAACGTTGTGCCATAGGTATAGATCCGGTAATCGCAAAAAGACATCAACCGTGACATATATTTTGTATTTTTCTTAAAAAATTGAAAAAAGTAATAAGTGGTTTAAAATTTCAAATAGATTTTTGTTTTCAGTTTAGTACATTCCAAGCGTGTACGTACGTACCTACGAGTACACACTACACAGTCTTATAATATTTTTGCCTAGTTTATAAAAAATTGGAAATTGAAATATTGTTTGAAGAAATATAAAATTACTTTTCACTACCACCAATTATGCTCCTCTCTTTTACCAGTTTTAATAATACAGTCCATCGTTCGTCAAGTTTTGGTATTTTCATATTCGTTATTTTATTGTGACATAAATCGATCAAAAAAATACATAACACTAGGGCGCGTGAGATATTATTTCGGTGACTTTCGCTCACATTAGAAATGTCATGAGAGTGAAAGGATAGAAGAATAGGGTCCATTGTGTCCTGCGTAATTACGGCAGGTATGAGTCACCGAAGTCGGAATATATAGGGTTATTCATAAAGGGTATGCTAAGCCGAAAAGGGCTCATAGTACTCAATATTATGAACAACTTTTATTATGGGACCAATTCGAAATTCACGACAAAAAATCAGCTGTTCCATACATTTTGTCGAGTGTCATTGACATTTTTCAATGGAACAGCTGATTTTCTTTCGAGAATTTCGAGTTGCTACTATAGTATAAGTTGTTCATAATGATGAGTACTGAACCCTTTTCGGCTTAGCATACCCTTTATAAATAACCCTGTATACTTGATCGATGGTATGAGTGCTTATTTAAATCTTAATAGGTATTACTAGTAATTATTTTTAGCTGCTTATTATACCTACATAAGTGTTCATGAAATTTACATTTAGAAGTAGCAAAGCTATATAGGATACTAGCTGACCCGGCCCACTTCGTTGGGCATAATGTTAATTAAACCCGAAGCCATCGCGCGCCGTCCGGACCGTTTTTTCTCCGATTCACTTTGCAAAACAGACTACCACGTAAAAGCCTTTTTATTTTTCGGTTTTTTATATAACCTATGACACTCAGCAATAATGTGGCTTTCTATTGGTGAAAGAATTTTTAAAATCGGTTCAGTAGATCCCGAGATTACCCCTTACAATTTAACAAATATACAAACACACAAACTTTACTTCTTTATAATATTAGTATAGACAATTGTAAAAACCCCTACCCTATTAATAAAAAACATCTACTTAACTATTTATATCTATCCTATCTATCTATATACAAACTATGTATTACTAGCTATACCTAAATTTTCGATTGCTAACGTTAACCTACTGTTATGGCCAAGTGATTGTCTAGTGGGAAAACCTTGCGTTGTGATCGTAGAACCTAAGTTACGAATAAGTATGAGCAACCGAGCTACCTGAATAGATTTCCTAACAAATTGACTTACTCTAAGCTACAAGATTCCAACTACGTAAGTTATATAGGGTTATTCATAAAGGGTATGCTAGGTTTTAACCCTTAACTATTTTTCTTAGTATTCCTAATGTAAAATTGACTTAAATAATTATCAAATATGATACGAAATATATTCTAAATTATAGTTTTGGACTAGTTTCAAGCCTAATAAGTTCAGAACAATATTTTACTAAGACTTTACTAAGATTTTACACCAAATATTTTTTTGTTATTTATTTTATGGTTTTTATGTATTATGTTTGTATGTATTTGTACACATAAATTGTTGGCTATGGCCCCGCCCCTCCACCGCGGTGAGCAATGTGTTTCGGCCCAGACTGGATACACTCTTCCGTTTTTACGTGTACAAATACACACCTCTGTGTGTTCCTAACATTAGAGCGCCTGACTTAAACGTCGTTATCATATTCAACTATCATATTCAACTTATTTGAATATTATAACAACCCAAAAGCTAAGAGAAGAGGACATAATCTTTTGGCAAATGTCAGTCAGTCTGTCAGTCATTACATCCTTCATTTTTTACCTTTCACACATTTATTCATCAAGGAGCTTACTCATTACCTTAAGGTAATGAATCTGGTCCCGGAAGAACGAATGCAATCCCTTTCGATCCCTACCTAACCACCTAACTGCCTAACGCAATATAGCGACTGCAGTGAACAACCAACTAGAATATCGTTTTATTCTGAAGTTAGCGCGTAAATACATACTCTGGAACCTTTATCTAAAAGCATCTAATTAGACAACCAAGTCTAACACATAGTGTGATAAAGATGAATGTAACTCTCCCGTTACCATCTCAAGTCGTCAGTCTCAGATAGAACTTTCTATCAGTAGACTAAATGAAGAAGACTAATAATTAAGAAACCATCGGCATAATGAGGTGCCTGTCATCCCGTTGGAATCAAGGGTAACCTCGGAAACATAGTTCCATGCTTAGGTTAGATAATTAATAGTAAGGTACTTTCCGTGGAAGCCTTTAGTATCTTACGAAGACAACCAACAATTACTAAACCATAGACATAAGAGGTGCCTGTCATCCCGTTGGAGTCAAGGGTAACCTCGGAGATATCGCTCCATGTTACAGCTCAGATAATTATCAGCAAAAGGATCTTTCCATAGAAACCTTCGATAAAAGTAGTGTGTAAAGAAAGATCATCGTTGACCTTCAAATTGAAGAGGTAAATTGACTTAAATGTCATCGTGTCGATTCAGAACCTATGTTCCATTAAACTTAAGACTTGGTGAGTCAAAATATAATATGTAAGACTTGGTGAGTCAAAATATTATAATATGTAAGACTTGGTGAGTCAAACATCACGTGAATTCACGTTGTGTAAATTATATTAAAATAGTAAAGAGACTTCCGATCTACTTTACATTTACTCGTATATTAAATAGTTACTCGTCAAACTATAGTTGGCCGCTCATCTGACAGCAACTATTGTCAACCATTCGAGATAGATCGTATAACTTCGAATGGCTAACATGGCAAACTGGTCGGCTGCCCGATTTACTTTAATTGTAGGCATGTGAATCTTATAATAGATTCGGCAAACTGATCGGCTGTCCGATTTACTTTAATCGTAAGCATGTATATTTTATAGCTGATTTGGCAATCTGATCGGCTGTCCGATTTACTTTAATTGTAGGCTTGTGAATCGTATATTAGATTCGGCAAACTGATCGGCTGTCCGATTTACTTTAATCGACCAAGACTTGAAAGCTTAGACTTGATTAAGACTAATCGTAAGCTTATACTTTATAGTAGGTTCTACAAATTGATCGGCTGTCCGATTTACTTGATTTGACTTGACTAAATTTAGTCTTAACTAGGACTCGACTAAAACATATGGATCGGGAATCGAACCCGCGACCTAACATAATCGTAATCGTGTATACGCTATTATAGATCCTACTAACGCCCAAACTCTATTAACATATTGGTCGGGAGTCGAACCCGCGACCTAACATAATCGTAATCGTGTATACGTTATAGTAGATTCTAACTAACGCACAGACTCAGAACAGGTACTCAAATTCATTACTTAATAACCGTCGGACCAGGAATCGAACCCGGGACCTCCGGTCCACAAGACGAACATAATACCACCAGTCCTAATAACCCTATTTTATTGTACTTTAATTTATTTTATTATTTCATTGAACCGAATTGAGCTAGATTGAATTATTTTATTTTAATCAGATTTTAATTTATTTAGTTTAATTTTATTTGTTTTAATCTTATTTTATTTTATATTAATTTAATCTGATTTTACTTTATTTGATTTAATTCTATTTGATTTTATTTAATTTGAATTGATTTTATTTCATATTAATTTAATCTAATTTTACTTTATTTGATTTAATTCGATTTTATTTTATTTAGTTCGATTTTATTTGATTAACCTATTTTATTTTTAATTTAATCTAATTTTACTTTATTTGATTTAATTCAATTAATTTTATTTTATTCACGAATATCGTTTATTATCCTACACTAGGTATTTCACACAATTAACACACACAACACGATACGTCCTGAAACAAACACCGAAAAGAACACAAAATGCAAATAAAAGATTCTAAAAAAACAAACACACATGCACAAGGAGTAAATTCAATTAAATAACTGGATTAAAATAATCTCAGGAAAGTACCTCCCCGTCGAACAGGACCTAGGAAAACGCATCCTAAAGCACAAAAGGACACAAGTATCTTCAGTCAGTGACTAAGACTATGTCCTAAGCGCTCCTTCTTTTGTATTTACATAATAGCAGACGGGTACCATCAACCCGAATTTGCAGTGTAAAATTCACACAATTTGAAACCTCCATATAAAGTTTGTTGTCGGACCGAAAGGAAGTCCAAAATCAACCATCAACGATGTTTATGATCTTTGCTTTTTGCAAATACACGATCCTAAATCAAAACTATTGCTCAATAAGTATGTATAAATACCAGACCTCTCTATCTTTAGTGGCCCACATCATTACGTTAAGAATTTAACTTATAAACTATTTTAAAATGATCCCTGAATTCTAAAACAATGTAATCGCTGATATGGAAGTAGGTACACATAGTTAAAATGAACACAAGAACAGACTCCTCAAGATATTCTAAGGTCACTCACCCCGTGCGGCGTTCTCTTATGACACGGCGACTCGACGCAATACTTACCACGTTGCAGTTCCATCAAACCTTTTAAAAGTTCGGCAGTCCATCTTAGAATCCTTATCTGGCAACTCCCGACGGCTGGAACATCGCTTACCTATCTTCTTTTCTACCTGTACTTATTGAATCACACCTAAATTCCTATTCTTAAACTTTGAAAATCTACCGAAATAAAAGCAATCCAAAACATGGCCGACGTCTCTCTAGCCGCTCGTCGCTGTCTGTCCTGCTTCCGTTCCAAGCTCTGCTTAACCATCCGTCGACGACCAATCACAATCACATATTCTCCAATGCTCCCTTATGATTGGACGCTCGACCAACACGCCACCGCCGTCAAGGAAGCGCCTTACGTTTCTGGATTTCAAACCAAGTATAAATAATTGACGCGTTTATTCATTTTCTCCCTGTGTCTGAGATCTATCCACTAATGTGATATTTGCGATTGAGATAACTAATTGATTTATTGTTTTGTATTATCCATGTACTCATATTTAAATAAGAATGTTTCTTTATTTGAATTTTTATAAAGAATACCTTTTTGGCTAGAGTACCTGCTACTGAGCATCCTGCCGTGTTAACTTATTTATTGTTGATTTAAGGTTTTAGTTTATAATAATAAGACGTAACAATTCCTTATTATAATAATAATGTATTTTCAGATCTTCGATATAGCTCAATACCTAATATTACTAAATTATGAAAAATAACGTATCTTAATTACTTCCTAGTGACCACTCACATCCGTATTGCAAAAACCGTTCCGTTCTACGCAGATTTATTTTGTTTTAGAACTTAATTCTTAACAAGTAATAACGAACCGTTCTTTTCTACGCAGTTTATTTGTTGCCATGCCTTGGATTCTAAAAACCCAGAAAATTAGAATGTTGCCATTGCATTATTTTATGTTTCTAACAAGCATGTGTTATTATAATCTGTGAGTCTGACCAAGGCGCGAGACCGATATTTTAGTTCTAAAACTAATTCATAGATGTCACCCCGCTGTCGATGGTGCAGATTGGATTGATTACTCCAAAATAGTTCCAAGCTAAGCTACTAGATGGCAGTGTTAACTAGTCGTGATAGTTTAATCTTAGATATTCCAATGAAAGTCTTAGTTTGCATTTATGAGACGCAACAATTCCTAATTCAATATTAAAATACTTTAAAATCCCTAATTTTAGCTCAACAAAATACTACATAATAATATTGCGATGGCGGGACATTCTATGAGATTTGAATTGATTGACTGGTTTTTACTTAACTATTAATGATAGACGGATTCTAAATATACCAAGATCAGTACAATTAATCTTATTTTCTTATTTAAATAATAGTTTAACATTATTGACCTTTATTCGCATCACTTTTAGAGTCTGCGTTCGATCCTGAGCATCCTTTGCAAAACACTAGAGCATTGCTATGATTTATCAAAAATCAACCTATTATAAATATTTTTATTTATTATTTTGTGAGAGATACGAAGGCTGTTTCGTTACACAATTAAACGTGAAACGTGTGTTTTACGTGAGTATTCTCGTGTTAATTATAACAAAATGGTACAGTTAAATGCTCTTGTTATTCGAGTGAAGTTGAGCAATGAGTTTGGATTAACTTTAGATTTTCAATGATCAAATTTCTAGAACGTTGCTGTACTCGTAAGCCTTATATGTATTACCTTAGACTGTTCGTTTATTATTTTAAGTGAGCAAATAAATTCAAATTTATTTATTTAAACTTTCTCAGATTCAAACACCTATAGAAAAGCTCTTAGATCCCTACTAAGAGTTTTGCTTAGTTAGTAAAGGGAATAATTTATTCAAAGTAAACAAAGGATTGGAAATCAGCTTCGAGTCATTGACGCAGAAAGAAACTTCCACATATCCAATAATCTTACCTGGGTTTTCCCAACCGACTTCATTCTGCGAGAAATTACCTACTGCATGTCATCGGAATATTCCGCTGATGATCATGAAAAGAACCGGATTATGAACGGTATTTTGGCGCATACGAGATTTGCTTCGGCACTGTCTTTCTTATAAGAAAAGTAATGGGAGTGAGAGTGACCGAAACAATATCGAGCACATCAGAAAACCCCGCTTAGGGTACACTCGCCTCCGCAAAATCTGGGCCGTACGCGGCTATTTTGGGGCTAAATTTAAGCACAAAATCAGAAAAGACGGCAGTGAAACGGTGAACGGTATTAAATAATTTAAATCGCTAAATGTTCCTTTAGTTTTGAAGCAGGAACAAGAAGCCTGTTCTTAATATTTAGTTCAGGACCACATCTCGCCTGCAGCCCGGATTTTGAAAGGGCCAGTTGTACCATATGTACATGGTTTCGATCGAGCTCCCGAGTTCAAAGAACGGACAAGGCGAGTCACGCGCCTCAAAGGTCGGACCCTCGGATGTAGAAGGGAAAAAATATAATAGTCTACCTTTACCTACACCTACTTTTCTAGTGCTCTGAATACTGATGGCGAAGACTTTGATGATGGCCAGATGAAGACACGAATCGCATATTGATCAGCGAGATTTATAGAATGCACAGTTTTTCCTCGTGCATCTTAGGTCGCATCCTTGGAGAGCGGTTTGTTTTTCTACACGGTTGGAAAGAAGAAGGGTAATGTTTTTGGATATGGAAGTACCTATGTTCCTAGTGACTTTTTGACTTTCTATCGTTTAAACGGCATGTCAGATTAACAAGCTTTTATTTAACTTACACTGTGTTACGCTTGTTTGTTTTGGTCGAATTACTTAACTGGACTTTGAACCACTTCCCGATTGTAATGAAGTGTGGTATAGTGTAAATCCAATGGTACTAAAATAAAAGATGGTTTAAAAAAGTCCTAAAAAATGATAATAAATAAGGTAAATCTTGCCATCCGGCCATCCATGTCGCATTTTTTCTTCATTTATCTGATGATTTTTTGTTTTCCGTTTATTAATTCGTTTGCATTTGTTTTGGTAACTCGTTTGAAATGGTTCCTAATTGATAAGTTCACCTTCAAAAAAGTTTTGCACGTAATAGTTGATATTATTATAAATTATTCTAATTAAGTTGGTAGGTAGGTAAGTAAACATATCCGCAGATAATATTTCACCTAAAGACATGACGCAATACAAATTCAATAGTTCAGTAAAGTTCGCAATTAACGTCATCAAATATGCAGACAGAGTAGGTAGAATAATAAAGAGGTGTTTAGTTAGAAAGACCTAGGCTCAAAAAAATACGTAAACAATGAATTAAATAATAATTTTTGTCATAAGTAACACGGGAATACCTACTCACGTAAAATACGTCATTTTACGTGAGTACTCCCGTGTTAATTACAACGAAATGTTTCAAAACCACGTTAAACTACAATGTCATGTTAACTAACTTGTAAAACCCAATTACTTTTTTTAATTTCGATGATCTTGGCATACAATACTTTCTCTATCTCTCCTTCTATATTTTTCTTCTTATTTTTATATTTAAAGTGCATATATTATACCTACCAACGTCCCATTGGATAGTTGAAAATGAAAGTTGGCAAAATTTATAGTAGAAATTAATAAAATTTCTTTTAATTAATGCGCGGTCTCGACACGAACTTGAATGAAACCACGATTTACATTTTGATTCAGAAAGAAAGATGCTATAATTTATCACTATAATTAAAATTGAACGCTGTTCGTTTGTAAGCGCAACTTAAAAACAGCTAAAACTGTATATTCCATCACCAAGCACCGATATTCCCGATTAACTACAACATCGGGTTCTTCAAAAGTTAATAGAGTCTTAAAATACTGAGAAAAATGGCCATCTCAATTCTAATGAATTCACTTAAAGTACCTACGGAGCATACTGATATCACCAAAAAGTACGATGATTAGCATCAGTTTATGACAGTTAAAAAAATAAACGGGATATAAACTGAAAGTTAAAGTTATAATGCTTTTTGGTGATATCAGTATGCTCCGTATTTTAAGTGAATTCATCATTCTTTTAGCGGAATTTAGATGCGCATTTTTCTCAGTGAAGGTCGGCAGCGTATTCGTGACGCCTCCGGTGTTAGAGGTGTCCATAGGCGAAGGTGATCGCTTACCATCAGGCGGCCCGTTTGCTTGTTTGCCATATAAAAAAAAATATGCAACGCCAAAAGCCGAGCCTCGGTTCCGAGCCCCAAACATACATATAATGCTGCGCAAAGGGAGAGAACCGAACTGGGTATGAAGCCCACAGCCTGTGCCATGAGCTCTTAGCTTGAGCCTAAACTGTATGTCCCTAGCTTTCGTCTCGCTCTTTCAGCTGGACAAAAAACGAGACCAAAGCCAATGCGATTCAATTCAGACCAATCAATTCGAATCCCGCTAAGAGCTCATGGTACAGGATGAAATCAAAAGAGTCTGTGCAAGCATATGTACGTCAATAAAAACTTGCTGATATAATATTATAAGCCCCTTTTATTTTTATAGGAGTGTTAGCATAATACGAGTGTGTGTTTTTACGATTACCATACTTAGCGTCTTACTGACAAACACATGACAAAAAACTTTTAGCGACACAATGAATAGGTACTAGAAATTCAAAAATTATAATTTTGTTTAATCTATTCATCAATAACAAATTGTGACTTTGCTATTAGCAAGTTCTTTATATTTGTGCATGAATCACTCAGCTGGATTAACCTGATTCGGTCTAGCGCTCAAGGCAACCAGGAAACCTATTGTTTGAATGGCTATACCAGGTATCGTGTCGTTTAAATAGGTGATTTTGACAAAGTAAATATTAGAAAATCCTTTTGAGACGTAACTAGTTGTAACTGTTATACTTACTAGTTGGCAGCTTGTTTGTGACACTGCCAAGAACGAACGAGAAATGGCAAGACCTGGAGGATGCAATGGGCGGAATACGAATTTAAATAAATGTGATAATAACGGAGCTATCCAAATAACCAAACTAATATAAATGAGAAAAAGTGTGTGTTTGTTTTGACCCTGTAATATTTGAATGAACTCAATTAATTTTATTATATTTAGTAAGAATGTCGCTTTTATTTATGAAATTTACAAGCACATTTTTACCCGGAAAAATATCGAAGTTCCTGTAGAAAATTCGCGGAGTTCCAACTATGGAGCAAGAACTAAAATAACACTTACAAAGTCTTCTGCAGGGGGTGGTAAATGGACACCAGTGGTTGTCGGCACATTGTCCAAGGACAAGCTGCGCGCTGTCCCGCTGAGGGTGACCAGCATATGAAGAGACCCGTACCCGCACTCCAGCTCCTGCCACACGTCGAGGGTCTTCTCCTTATCCAGCTGGGACAGGTCGATCACACACCTGGGTACAAAAAAACGACGTCGTTTTATTAGTAGGGGAGCCCACGATGCTAAATGGGGATATCATCGAGCGTCATAGAGACCTATTGGGTTGCAAAGCTTAGATGATAAGAAGAAAAAAATGTTAAGTGATATATACCTTTTCATCGCTGGGGGAAGCGGCTATAGATTTTTAAATATGTAAAAAAAAACTGTTGCATGGGCATCTTCGAGCGCGTCAGATATTGATAGCATCAATGCCTTACGTATTTTTAATAACGTACGTATGTTAATCTGATCGTTTGCATGATGCGGGTGGTTGTATGTAAGGGTTGAAAATGAAAAAAAAATAAAATTAATCGAGCGCGTCAGATTTTCTAAGGGAGTGTTAAGTGCACCAAAAAAAAGCTCTCATTCACTAATCTGACGATTTCGATGGGACGCAAACTCGCGGCCATTTTCATAATGTGCAAAAAAAAATCGCCATTTTGAAATACTCAAGCGCGTCAGATTAAGATAGGTATATATGGCTCATCTTTATGTTCTAAACGTACTGTTTCATAATCTGACGATTATCTAGAGGAATTCGCCTGATCTGACAAAACAAAATTAGAAAAACGGTTCACCCTAAGGTAAATGTGCCGTTCAACGAACGCTTAAGACCTGCATGTACGTTTCTATTTAAAATAAGGTCTGGGATTTTTGCACGATTATAATTAATAGTTTAGCGGTAACTTGGATAAACTAGTCTTCATTTAAAATAATTTTGGAAATTAATTACTCGTTAGAAATATATTTAAAATATTTTTAAAGTTTTTAGGTCTGTTTAGTCTCATTTGTACCGTTCACCGGACCAAGAAACGTGATTTGCATCTACTACCGGATCGGCATGCCGTATTACCGGACTAGGAAAGAAAATGTATGGAGTTGTGGTGTTGAGTGGTGCTCAAACTTTCGTTGGTCTTACTGAAGAGTACTTTATATTAACAACCTAACTTCACTAGCTTTTTAACTTCAAATATTGACGGAATACTATAAAAGTTTTAAAATAACACGATAAGTAGGTATACATTAAACTCAAATATCATTTTTTTTGTCATCCATGTATTTGTATTTCATTAACTCAAATTAGTATTTATACAGGCTGACTGGTTAGATACTTTAGATATTCTTGGGTTCTTGTACTCATCATTATGAAAATTGTTTACTATGGGACCAACCCGGAATTCGCGAAAATAATTAGCTGTTCCATACAATTTTGTCGAGTGTGAATAGCTGTTTTTTTTTTTGGTGAATTCTGGGTTGGCCCCATAGTAAAAGTTGTTCATGATGTTGATGATGATGAGTACTATGATAACGTAGAATATCTAAAGTGTCTAACCAGTCATCCTGTATTATAAAACATTAATCTAAAATATTTATTTAATCAATCCTATCACACTTGTTTTGAGGCAGGTAAGATATGGTTTGATGATAAAATTGTTAAACAGTCTTTAAAGAACTTTTTATGCTTTTATTTGTTAATTTTGAATCGGTTATATCTCTTCTACAAAAAACAAAATAAAAACCACCAATTGAGTTTAAAAAAACCTTCAAATGTGCATACTGATATGTCAACGTCCTCAGAATTCATCAAATACACTGTGTATAATCAAAAAGCTCGAATGTATACAGGGTTATTCATAAAGGGTATGCTAAGCCGAAAAGGACTCATAACACTCATCATTATGAACAACTTTTACTATGGGACCAACCTAAAATTCGCAAAAAAAAAATCAGCTGTTCCGTAAAAAATGTCAATGACACTCGACAAAATGTACTTTTATGAATTTGAAAACCCTTTATGAATAACCCTGTATAATATCCGATAAAAAAATAAAAAAACGGTTCCACACTAATCTTAAAATAATGTAGATACATTATACATAATTGTACATACACACACGCACATACACATATACACACATAAGCATACTCACATACATTACACACACACACACACACACACATTATATTATACATTTTTTGTTTTAACTTTTAGAAGCGCTGGGCTTTACAAAAAATCATTTTAGAGAATACGTTTGAATATCGACCTAGTAGTCAATTCCGTAAGGAGTATATTTCAATGATCACCGCATTATGAAATAGCTGAGATAATAAAAAATCCGGTAATAGAGCCCATGGGTACCATTTACCGGACACCCGTTCGTTAAATTGAACAGTCAAATTTAGTGGAACGTATCACCCGAACAGATTCTGAAAATAGTCTTTAAATTGTAATTATTACAATGTAACTACAAATCTGACTTCGTTACTGGTAATTAGAACTATTACAAAACCATGAATACATGTGGCTTTTGATATTATTGATGTAATATAACTATTATGGCATTTTCAAAATAGCCTTGCCAAAAAGCTTATTTTGATGCCAAAAACTTGTTAAAATGTTAAATTTCAATCACAGTTTGAAAAAAATTGGCTAGTATATTAATGTTCGGTGATTGCTCACTAAGTTCTTGACACTTCTAGTTATTTAAATTGCAAAGAAATTTATTGAAATAATTCTTCATCAATCAGTACAAAATTAATTAAAAAAACATACGTTTTTCCTGATTCCGGACACTGTTCGGTGAAACCTTCCAGTCAAAATATGCTTGAACCCACCACCGGATTTGTAATTTACTCAAATTCTATAAATATCACTGAACCAAATTCACTTATTTAATCGGAACACAATAACTAATTGAGTAACGATACCGTAAAACCCTATTTTCGAACACTAAGCTATGCTTAAACGCCATAAAAACCTTAAGAAATACACGCGATTCCTTAACGATTTTCGTAAGGAGTTCCATACAAAACTGCGATCGACCGACTCGATCGATTATCACGGTCCCACTGATTCCCAAAATGGTCGGCTAGGTCACGTAAAGGAAGGGGAGGATATGTAGCTATCGGAGAAAAAAATCGCAACTTACTTTCAACCGTAAGTTTTTGACTTATAGCTTAAAATATGACGTTTCCGGTGGTAGGGCACGTCCGGTGAAGGGTACTTTTACCTTAAAGGCCATCCCTGCAACTTCCCGCTAATTCCATTCCTGGGCGCTTAAAATTGTATTTTTTGAGCTCAAAATATATTTTATGTGATATTTTGAGCTCGCTGAGTTCAAAGAAATAATATTTCTATGCATTTGAGCTCTTCCAGCTCAAAAGTCTGATAGAAGTTTCATAGAACACTATTTTTGAAATTTTCAAACCGCAATAACTTTTGAATGGATCAAGCAATTTTCACGCAGTTGGCGGCATTCGACGCAGTTTTATCATCCTCATAAGTATTTTTGAAGTTAATTGATCGAACCAAAAATTTCGAAGTAATCCCGAAAAAACACTTTTTCGGGTTTCTTTCGTTCACGATATCTCTCGAACGAATCAACCGATTTTGACCAGCTTGGTGGAGATTGACGTGATTTTTTAAGCTCAAGAGCGGATTAGTTTTTGAAGTTGATCGATAAAGCCGTTTAAAAGTTATTCCAAAAAACCACTTTAAAAAAAAAAAAATTTTTTTGAGATTTTTCAAAATTTCTCAAAATCTATCGGTCCGAATCGGTTCAAATTCACAGGAAATACTAATTTTAAGGAAACTCTTTAGAACGCCGTTTAGTAGATTCCGATCGGTTTAGTCGTTTAAAAGTTATAAGCGAGTCACAGTCACACACACACACACACACATACAGACATAGTGACAACATCGCGGAAACATCGAAACAGGAGCATGTGTTTCGGAGCTATTTCCCGAAACTTCCGGTGCATTGTCATGTTCCACTACACTTTGCTCTTGTAAATACTGAAAGTCTCGCGGTATTTTAATTGCAGTAAATAATTTATAGCACTGTGCGTGATATAAATCATTTAATGATGATTCCATCGACAATTCGAGGTTATCAAAATATGTTCCTCGAGATAGATAAAGAAAAAGATAGAAAGATAGAGTAATAGATAGAGAAAGAGTGAGAGAGGAATAGAAACGCGGAGAAGGAAATGTAGGCATCACGCAGCTCCACGCATTTAACTTTATCGACGAATTTTTGTTATTTCGGCTTGCGGAAATCATCAGATTATATATTATTCGTTATTCTTGAATTATTTCCTTTAAAATAAAAAAAAAATTAGCTACGCTCGAGAATGTCGAGATGACGTTTTTTTTTTACAACTTTGCTGCCTTCCCCTTTCTTTACGTCACTCTCAAATTGTCAGATTAGTGAAATATACACTTTTTAGGATGTAATTAACTCTACCCTACCTTAATCTGACGCGCTCGAGAATTTCTGATGGTCAATTTTTTTTTACTAATCTGATCCTGCATCCTTCACGGGCGGCCTTATATTTGGGCCTCATGTTTGGTGGAGGTACTTAACCGGGTACAAGGTATCCCCCTGTATATCAATCTGCCGCGCTTTAGCACAACACGAAATCCCCGCTTGGGCTCCCCTACTATATGGTTGACATATTAAAAACACGAGCGAAACGCTTTCCATATTTTTTGTGCGAACTGACAAAGTGTGGAATGCTCCGTCTGAGTGGGTGTAGCCAAAAAACTATAATATGGGCGTGAATAATGTTCTTCTAGGCAAGCGTGCTCCAACATAGACCGCATCATTGCTCATCATCAGGCAATATGGTGGCAATCATCGAAAAAACTGGAAGGATATTTTGATTCAAAACTGAATCACAAAACTATCTCTTTGTCACTGAATTGGTTGGTTGGTCTCATACTAGTATCTGTTCTCTACTTCCTTGTTTTCAACTTGCTGAAAACAAGCGACTCCGTAAGTGTTGGTTTAGGATTTTGGGTCCACAAGTACACCTTATCGAAGTCCCTTGAGGAGTTCCATTGAACCACTCGGAAACCTTGAACCTCTTTATCGGACTCTAGTGGCTATAAATACATTGTAACTGAAGCTAATTCTCAATCTATTTTATTACATACTGCAACTATCAGAGCTAATTCCAGAGTATATCGAGGAGTTGATTAGGTACCATTATGCATTTTAGTATTCTTATGCAACTTTTTACTAAAAGCAAATTCAATGAGCATTAAATAACATCGGTACATTTACTAGGAGTCTATGAATATACCGTTAGGAGTTCTACTTACCTAGTTAACTACTTTATCGTACCTAGTTTCTAGTTACATGTCATATTGTGTATTCAATACCTAATGCTTATATCAGACATGTCTACAAAAAGACAACAACATTGGGTACAATGCTTTTGTTTATTTGGGTATACCTAAATGCTCTTTTACCTACTTATTAGTAGCGGTCATAAAAACAACAGAGTGTCCAATGTTCATGTATCTACGAGTATATTGTCTCATTGATTGACACAACATGACATCTGGCTTATATTGTTTCTTGTTTGTTACAAAAAAACTCAGATTTTTCGACAAAACATTACCTACTTAGCATTTTAACTAAGAGTATTGAAGTATTTCTATTTATATACGCTTAACTGCAATGACCTTTGATAAAAACAATGGATTTCGGGTCATTGCTGAAAAATATCCGAACAAAGAAAGGCTAAGCCATAGTAACTTTTAGGTAATCTGTATACATTTAGCCTACAAGTTTGCAGCACTTAAATTGGGCACTTCATTAGACAACGTAGAATTTGAATTTAAACTAGTCGGTTTAGGTATATTTCTGAAATGTATTGAATTGATATACAGAGTCAAAGTTCGGGGCCAATGTAAAAGATATCAATAAACAAAAAACTAAATAAAATAAAAAAAGCTTAACGTACCTACCTAACTTAATAAAAATAACTTAAAAGTTTCCTTTGGTAATTCCTAAGGTAGGTGCACATACCCATAAGTTTGCGAAAACATTATTTGTGACCTTGCTTGTAGTTTATAATTAGCTACTTATAAATGATTAAAGTAGGTACCATATTACGAGTAGGTTATTAAGTCGGTATAATGAGATAAGAATTAAGTTCCGGAACAGCGGCGGCGAGTTCAGTGTAGGTCAAACTAAAATTGTTAGTAAATTAGTTAAAAACCACACACGTGTACCAAATTTCAGCTCAATCGGACATCGGGAATTGGTTCAAAATTGACTTGCAAGATTCCACCCGAACAAACATATCCATATGTATATTATATTATATATAGTTACATACATACATTGCAAGTTAAATAGAAGCTTGTGATAAAAGAGCGCACGCATAATATATGTATTACTAGCTGACTCGACAGACGTTGTCCTGTCAAAAGCCATTGCGTCAATTCTATGTCAAATGTCAAAAGTCAAAAGTTACATTAAAAAAGTTTACATTGTCCAAAGCGCTATAATAATATGGTTTAAGTATTTTTAAATTTTCTAATGTTTCAAGTTTTTTTACTGAGATGTGAGCTATCCTATCTCTTATGTTAGATCGAACTGCACCCGGTGTGCAAATTTGATTGAAATCGGTTAAGTAGTTAGGAGTCTATAGCGGACAAACAACGTGATATATATAAATTACGTGTCACGTTGTTTGTCCGCTATAGACTCCTAAACTACTTAACCGATTTCAATCAAATTTGCACACCGGGTGCAGTTCAATCTAACTTAGGAGATAGGCACATCTCATTTTATAGTAAAAAAACATGAAAAATTAGAAAATTTAAAAATACTTAAACCATATTATAGCGCTTTGGACAATGTAAACTTTTTTAATATAACTTTTGACATTTGACATTTGACATAGAATTGACGCAATGGCTTTTGACAGGACAACGTCTGTCGAGTCAGCTAGTTTACCTATATATATTTAGATTTTCTATGTCCTTTTCTGTACTCCTGACAACATGTACCTATGCAAAATTACATGATGATCGGTTAAGCAATAACGCCATTAAAGCGTAACAAAGACACTAACTAAATATAGCAAAGTTTTCCAACTTATTAGTTTTTGTTAAAATTACAAAAATATGAAAAAGAAAAGGGTCTTGCTTTAATGGATCTTGGTCACATCATCTCAGTACCGTTATGTATTTTATCGTATTGTTTGTAATTTGTGTTGTCTTTGATGCGATTTTAGGGTTCCGCGCTCGCTTCAGAACCCTCGACATGCGAGTTTTCGCTTTGACAGATTTTTTTTTGGTGTGAACAATAAAGAGGTTATCTATCTATCTTTATTTACTTTAAAACTCACATAAAAAAATATACGAAAGAAACGCTCCTATCAAAAAGTATACCTAATAGAATCAATGTAGTCAAACAAAGGTGACCCAAAAGTTCAAAAAATACTTTTAAATCAATAATGTAGGTACCTTATTTACATTCCGTCCTCAATTTGAGCATCCGCGATTGCAAAGGACGTGTGACGTAAGCAAATAATAACACTAGTATGGAACACTCGGAACTCGTTTGCAGTTCAAGTTCGTATGTAGGTGTCTTTGCCCTTATGCCAGGCGAGGTTGTGACGTAAAGTTCAAAGTCAAGATACGACTGATAATGTTTCTACTCGAGCTTTACGCTACTAGCAGAGGACCCACCCGCAGTTACATCGGGGAATCTTATAGGAGCTATTGTTTTTTCGGGATAAAATGTAACTAATTCCAAGATGTCGCTAATTCAATATCCAAATCCGTTCAGCCGAAGAAGTCGTGCCTGAAGATTAACTATAAGCAAAAAGACTAACGGTTTTAAATACAGCTATTGATAAAAAAATATGTAATTTTATTCTTAAACATGTAATAGTAATTTATGGAACAGTTAATTTAAAAAACTTTTTTAAATATTATTTAATAATATCTATTAAATTAATGCTTTGTTGTCTATAGTCGGAATGCCTAAATACAGATATACGGGATACCTCAAGAACCCATCACGAAACGTTGAAAAGACTTAAGGACGCAGAGGTAAAACCATTTACAATAAGGAAGTGATACGCCAACCGTGTGATGGATTTAACAGTTGTTGAACACTTGAACAGCAATTTCGTAGTCATTAAACTTTTTTTTAAACGCGAGTAAACGTTACGTGCCTACCCACTATCTACGCTCCGCGGTTTCATCCGCAATCCTTCAAAAACCATATTTTTCAGGGATGGAAGTAGTCTCCTAGCTCCGCCGCCAATAGGGTTAAAATAGAACAACCGATGGTTTAAACGTTGAATGTATAACTATGTATAACTACATCCCCCGTTGATAAAACGTGAAAATTCTTTTGTTTAATTATAGCAAAATATATCCACCATGTTTCACGTTAAATTAACTCTAAAATTATTGATAAATACTAGCAGCACGCCGTGTATGATGTTTACCTTTCTCAGACAAAGAAAAAGCAAGCTAAAGAAAGTCTACCTGCATAAACACCCTGCTAAAATTAAGTATGACACGGCCACTCGATTGAATAAAGAAAAAAATACTCTTACCTTCCCATAAAGTTCTTTTGTTTTCCTTTATGCCAGACTGTGACTTCTAAAGAACTGTCATCGTAGAGGTAAAGGTTGAATCTCTCGCACCACGTTGGCTTGCATTTTGATACTTGTTTTGATTTGTGAGTTTCGTTGCCAAGCCTGTTGAAAAAACAAATAAGATATTTAAATATGTTTTGAAAACAAACTTTTATTGCGTTGTTATCGGAGACACGCAGGTATACTAAAAGCTCAGTTGGTCGTCGAGAAGTGGTCTAAGATTCAGTTGCAAAATTTGACCCATACTGACATGGCAAGTTAAATAAATAAGCTTGTACGAGTATGTATTCGATATTGCTACCTACTTATACAAATTATGTGCATGTAAAAAAACTGTAGAGTATGAAAGAGATAAGTTGTAATCATAAAACTGAGTGACACGGATGTGAGGCCAACTAATTGAATGAAATAATATTCGCAATCAAAAAGTCATTTTTTTGTGAAATTACAGATAACGCAAAATGTACGCATAATCTTATGAAGTCGCAGAATAGGTAATAGTAGGTACGGCGTAGTTAATAATTTAGCAAACATGTATTTTAATATCAAATTGCTATGCTGTAAAGTTTTTTGCAGCAAACTAATTTTATTGTTCATATTGTTTCTGAATAATATGACCAATATGAATGTCTAACATATTTTTTGCCAAAAGCTAAATAGTTAGGGCAATAAATTGGAGGTAATAACGTAGAATTACGAGGCATTATTGAGGTTTGGTACCCGGATACATGTCTATTATAATTAATTTTCTTTAACAATGCGTTCATTATCTTTGCTTCCACACAGTATTTCTTTTTGTGGTAAATAAGTAGGTATTATTTCCGGCATGATCAGTAATTTCCACTCGATGCATTGACTTGTATATTGCTTTGTAAGGACCGGGTCAAGAGATCTTTTCGAAGATATCAACTTAGTGGTGTGTATATTATTCAAATTTTTCGAACCCAGTCACCCCTTCACAGACTTCATTGTTGAGCGATCGTCGGCTGGAGAACTGCGACGAAATGCGACGTTATTAGTAGAGATTCAACAGATATCGTAAAATTCTCATGTTTCAAAACTAACTAGTAAACATAATATAATGTGGACGCAAATACTCGGATGAGCATATCCTTACTTTTGAGATCTTTGACTAAAGGTACAGACTGAAGGTAAAAACATCTTTTTCAAAGGTTGACAGTTAATAACGGGCGTAATGGGTTTGTTGTTTGATTACCGGTTTGGTAGACTATTGTGTTATCCGAGATAATTCACATATAATTAAAGATCGTCTAAGGAAAAACCAAGTCGACAAACTGTGGTAAACAGTCACCTGATAGGTTTTGTTTGGTTGATAATTTCATAGAACTGTCCCGACTAGCACTCGTGGAATTTTTGCCTACAGCTCTAATTAATTACATTGTTTTCGAACAAAGACGTTCTTTGATGCCGTTACAGCACCGCTGTACGCCTCAACGCTCTAGGCTATGATTTTCACCAGTGTTTTTGTTGGGGTCTTACTACAACAGCCAACAACAGGCTTATTCTGACGAGTGAGATATTACCTCGGTCCTTGTCACTCTCTTTACAAATATCATGCCAGTGAGCGTGACTGAGTTCATCTCGAACGGCCCAGAATATCCCCCAGTACTCGAACCATGTTAAAAATACTTCTGTGAGCTGCAGTTAACATGGAAAGATACTGAATAAATTATTTTTTTATTAATGGTGCAGCTAGATACAATCTTACGTACAAAAACCTAGTAAATATTATACTTAGGTTCATTTACCGTTTTCATTCAGATCTCTACAATTTACCGCAATTCTTTAAAACTTTTACGCTTTCTTTCTGTATTAGTTTTTGGTTTAAAATAACAATGTTACAATGTGTTTATTCTGCTTTTTACAATGAAGCTGAGAGAGCTTGAAAAAACTAGGACCGAGTATGGGTAGGTTTATAACTTACTTGAATTTACAGTAGACATTTCCAGTGGGGCCATCTGGTAAGTCCTTGGCTTCGATCAGGACCACGTTGGCTATCGACTTCCATGACCTCTTCAAGATGTCAAACTTTCGGCTTTTCCACACGTACTGAAATAAAAGTGAAGCTGTAAATACCTATAAAGACTGCTTAAACCTTGCGTGCTTTTACCATGAAGATTAGCTTAACTATGGTCCAAGAATTCTGTGCAGCCGTTTGGAGATTCACCAGGTTAAGTCAAAACTAAACCAGTAACAGAACTAAACGTTGGCTGATTGTGAGATTAAATCACGGATATTTTAGAAAGGCGGCACTGGGTTTTAATGCTAGAAAAACATTTTTCCTTATAGCATTATTTTAATTTATTTTATAGCAAATCAAACTATAAAATAAACTAAAAGCAAACTGACTCTACCACAAATTTGGCTTGAATACTTAATTTGATAATTAGTTTCGTGGTTCCTGAGAGGCCTTTTTAATACCCGTTTAAGGTTTTTTTTTAAATAAAATATGTATAACAGGGCAATCTTTTTCCATTTGTTATTCCAGTTTGAATAATTTATTCAAAAATATGAGCAGATGCACGTGAGCTCTTTATTTTTTTTATGTTTTTTGCGTGTCTATCAAATAAATTTAGGTACTTAGATACCTATTTTGCAAGACGAAAAACAAGTTTAAGATTGATATTTGGCGTACCTATAACATTACATAATTATATAAAACTTACTGGCATTGTATGCAAGTTATATTGCCTAAGATAAACCAATAATATTTTTTTTTTTATACATGTATTATTGCATTAAATTATCATCTTTGGTAAACTTAAAATATCACTGATAGATTCCAAAAACTTTGAACAAAATAATATTCGTTTCTTTTTAGTCTTTTTTAAATTTTAAATAAAATTTTGAGTTTTATTCTTGCTTCTAAGTTTGTCGATAATTATTAATTGTCTATTAGGCCCAAGTTTGAAGGCATTTTAAGACAGATCTAAACTAACTAAAAATATATCTGTCTTTATCATTGCAAGCCATTAGACAAGGATGCCAATGGTTTTAGAAAATTTAGATCTGTCTTAAAAAGCCTTCAAACTTGGGCCTATTATTACCTACAATGTCTAGCTAGACTATACGTGTAAATTCATATTCATTCCAGTGCTTAAATTAAAATAAATGATAATTTAAAATACCTACTACATAGTACATAGTACATACCTACTTATTAAATTCAAATCGCAGCATACTTAATGCTTTTACATTTGCAAATTGAATCAGCACTTCTAATTTTTATTTGCACTAAGATGTTAAAAGCAATTTCTTTGTTATGTAGATGTAGGAAATGTAATAAGAAATTGAAATAATGGTATTGCAAACGCATGGAGGCAAGTAGAAACAATTTATTTACAAGCGTGAGCGCTATACACTTACACGATAGCTTCTAATTTTCCACACCTAGTTTATGAACCTTCCTCCATTTTTTCGTCGGTAAAAAATTAGTATTGATAATATGTTTAAGCACAGTATTCAAATTCAAATCATTTATTAAAATATGGATACATCAATTTACACTTAATATGAATATCAGTTACAATTTTTTTACGAATAAAATAAAATATTATTGTCATCATCATTATCACTCTATGCTATTTTAATTAAAATAAGTTTGTAATAGTAACTAAAAATTTTTGGCATTTTTTTTTTGAGACAGGCACCATTATCGTTCAACAACGAACCAAATGTGCCTTATTTGCCAACTCGCTTTTAGGTAGCGCCCCTAAGATACGTGTCGAATTCCAAACAAAGGAATTTGGAACACTAAGATATATTATCTTCTTAATACGAGTATATATAAATTACGTGTCACGTTGTTTGTCCGCTATAGACTCCTAAACTATACTTAACCGATTTCAATCAAATTTGCACACCGGGTGCAGTTCGATCTAACTTAGGAGATAGGACAGCTCACATCTCAATTTATAGTGTCTACCCGTGCGAAGCCGGGACCGGCCGCTAGTTAACAATAAAATAAATGTTAACAGGTAATTACCTATAATTACAAAGTAATTAAAAGCCAACTGATTTGAACACGTGAATTATTCAAATGTAGCATCTAGGATACTAAATAATCTAAACAGTAGCAGCATATAAGTAGTTTGAAAATAGCTTCAAGTAATAATACGAATCTTTATTTCGAATCCAAGATCCATAGCTTGAATAAATTATACTGTTACTAAATTAAACTACTAAAAGAAACCAAACAAAAAGAAAGTCTACAATTAATTATGGACCTATTTTTTAGCTATTGCGGAATTACCGTACTGGCCATAGAATAATGTCGCGCTAGCTAATTGCTGGCAGATTAATAAACAGTTACTACGAACTCCACTTCATTTGTTTTTAATTTCTTTATCGGTTTTTAAAAATCGTTTTGGGGTCTACGAACTTAAGCTTGCAACCTTAGTAACTATTATTGAAGCTGTACGAGTTCGTAGCACCCTACAGGATTCGGTTCGAAAGGGATTTCCCTACACCGCGCTTCGGTTACAGTTTTTAATAATCGATTTTTGAAACAATTTCGAATGTGTTTGTTTCTGGTACTGATTTAAGTTCATTACCAAAAAAATAACGTATTATGAATTTATGAATAATTAAATAATGTTCAAAATAAAGCACGTATTCAAATCAACACAATGCATATAAATCACTGATTTCAAAATTTAAAATTGTGTAGAACTCGATACCTACCTATTTACGCATGTAAACATTTGTTCATTGCATTGTTTACCATCATGATTACATCGTCACAATGCGATTGCACCCTTGCACTCAATGACAGTTCCAAACAAAAGAAGACATTTAAATCAGTCTGAGTATGCTCTGCCGAGTCATGCTTTACCTACCTTTCCTCTCACTCTAGCCTTCTCATCCAAGCGGACTTAAGTCAAAATGAATCCCATATTTTGAGATACAAAACTCATAAAATCACATGTCTTCCTTTCTTTGAAACCGTCATTGCTTGCACTCCAAGCTCGATGTCAGTGGCCTCAACCGACCCCAAATCCAAATAAAAATAAAATGAGGTAAAAGTTTATGTTGAATTAATAAAAGAAAAAGGTAACGGTATCATGTTATAAATACAAACCAACCTTTTGAACTTTTTTGCCATGTCCTCGAAGCAGGGTGAGACCGCTGCCAATGCGGTCCATGAAGTCAGAGGAGACCGCGAGCGCGGTGGGAGCTAACGGGTCCATCACCAGCCCCTCCGGAATTGCGAATGACCTAAACACACACCACTTTACTGTTAATAACACGACACGACACTAGCTGGTATACTAAATAACACACTAAAAGTGCTAAGCCCAAAAAAGAAATTTAAAATGAGGCAGCGCGCGCGCCGGCTTGAAAGCTCTCAAACAAGTTACTGGCCGGAACGGAACAAAACTTTAAGCACATCGCATCGTCTAGGCTTCTCGGTGGAAACTGTTGGCGAATCGAATAAGCCGCTGAGCATGACGTCTTAAGACAACGATCGAATTATCTTTACGAGATACATAACGAAGCCAACTAAGTAAATAATTCAGAATAGGTAAATATATTTATTGACCCTGTGAGTATAACGTATGTTCTGTAGCCACGTGTGCCAACGGCGACGCATGGCGTTATACTCGACATCGAAATCTTGTTATCCGTGTCTAACACCTAATCGTAAGGGTACCTGCTTACGTCAGAATCCATCTTCTGACGTAGTTACCCTTATGGTGGTTTTTTCATTCTAGCCTTTAACGTGACGTGATCGCAGATAAAGCCTTTTAAATCTATACTTCTATACTAATATTATAAAGAAGTAAAGTTTGTGTGTTTGTATATTTGTTAAATTGTAAGGGGTAATCTCGGGATCTACTGAACCGATTTTAAAAATTCTTTCACCAATAGAAAGCCAAATTATTGCTGAGTGTCATATGCTATATTTATTACCTGAAAAAATTAGGGATTCTTAACAAAATAAGATCAAGTAAAAAAATTGCAACCAAAAACCTAAAAAAATAAATAAAGTATTTAATCTTAAACACAATATAAATAAAATGGGACAATAAATAAAAAATAAAGTTACGATAGATGAGAATAAAAATACTAAATAATAGATAAAAATGTAAAAAATTATAAGAGAAAATATAAATAGTAATTTAAAAAAAATCTACTTATCACCCGCATAAAGACGCATTTAATCTACGTTTATCCCAAAATGTTTAAAAAATGAATATCCACCCGAGCGAAGCCGGGACGGGCCGCTAGTGTAGAATAAAAGGATAACTATTTTAAGGCCTCGGTTAGGAAAAAGAAAACAGTGCCAGCGACTGAAATACGTATGGAGTATTAACACGACACAAAGAGAATTACATCGTGTTGCTTCTTGTACTACACAAGAAAACCAGCGCTGGTTGTACACAGCCAGGATATGCTTAGGGGTCAAAGGCGCACCCCATACATCGTGCAAGCTGTCTTTTGTTTGGTTTTTTGTTTTTTCTTTTTTGTAATGTTAAGTCTGTTTTTTTTTTTTAATTTTTTGTTATATTTTTGTGGGTTCCCAATAGCGCTGCTGTTGGCGTCTTTGACATTGTTGGCTTATTTGGGATCGCGCCGCTTAGGTATATTTCGTTCTAGTAAAACCTCTTTTGTTTTGGTTTGTTTATTTTTTTTAAAAACCTAGTTAAGGCTGTTTGGTTATTCACTTTACTACATTAACCTACTCATATAAATAGAAAACTCACATATACTGTTTAATAAATAACATATTCGTCACTATTCGGCACGCACATCAAAAACCGACTAAGTAAAAATGTTGATAAATAATTTAAATACTTATAAATGATATTAAGTAGTTACTGTTTACACAATTGTTGTGCATTACATTATTAACGTAAGCTGTTGATAAGAATAATTTCGCCATTGTTATCTGCTCACAGCGAGTATTACAACTCAATGAGATGATACCACATGAAACCGTAAACATTGCAATATTTAACTCGTTCTTATCAAGATATCAATCTAAAAAGGTTTTACATAATAAATCATTATAAGTGCAACATTTTGTAAATACATGGAATAGCCTACCTGTAATAGATGGCTTATCGAACAGGCATTCTACAAGTTCGATGACATGACCAATGTGAAAGTGTTTTATTGTCCTAATTAATTTTATTTTATTTGTATTTCATTCAATTTGTATTTTTTCTCATTGTCTAATAATTTAATTTAATTTTAAATAATAATTTATTTTATAAGGCGATTACTGAAGGTAATTGTACTACTTTTTTATAAATATTTTTATATACACTTGACATGTAACATTTTTTCTTGTTATTAATAAAAACTATGAACTAAACATCATAAATTCATATCGTTGTATAGGTATCGTAAGATTAGACAGGTGAGGTCCTAGTTTCTGAGATCTGTGGGTGAGGTATATGTTACTGTTGTGAAATGTTATAAAAAAAAACCAGTTATTGTAGATGTCTTTGGCATTCTTACTTTGAATCCAAGTATAGTACATAGATACTAGTTCAATTAATATATATTATCTACATACGTATAGGGCTATACAATTATTATTTCGCAATTTATTATATAACAACTGTTTTTAAGGCTCCCAGCATTTATGCTAAGTTAGGTTTTTTGACGCAATCTTTGTTGTTTGTTGTTTCTGTTTCGCTTTATTTTAATATTTGTATTTTACTCTAAATTACCTATTGGACGTGCTATCGTACTAAATAAGTAAAAAAGTCGTATATAAATCTCAATGAATTTCCTGAAAAGGAAATTATTCGATTTTCTCATTTTTATAAGTTACTGCACTTTGCTACGGTCTGAACTGTCTCATTACAATAACTGAATAGAGATATTTAGTATGCAAGTTGAGTAAATGTGTTTATTTGTTGGCTTCGTCGGCAGTGCGTTCGATGGAGGTCAGATCCAACGGGGCTAGAATACCATTAGAAAGATTCAATGAACAGACATGTAAGCAGAAGTTAACAAGAATAATAAATACAGGGTTATTCATAAAGGGTTTGCTAAGCCGAAAAGGGCTCATAGTACTCATCATTATGAACAACTTTTACTATGGGACCAACTCGAAATTCCCGAAAAAAAATACTTCAAAAGCTACTTCGAATTTATTTTTATTTGGTCTTTGTTATTTCTTGATTTTGCGTCTAAAATAGTGGTCCTTGCTCTAATAGTTCAAGAACTAAACAAATTCTGTCAACTTCGATAATAGTTATCTACTTACTTTAATTGTCTGTGATTTAATAGGCAACCCAATTACAATTAAGAACTCATTTATTTGTAGTTTGGAAATAGCCAACCTTTACCTACCTATTGTTAGGCAAGTAAATAGGTAACTCGTCTACCTAAATACAAGAGTTAGTCATAGAATAAGTAGATTTTAACAGGCTGTTTTTTAGTTTTTCTTGTACAAATATACCTACCTGCCTGGAGAGATCGTTTTTAGCAATAAGACCGCCAGTTGTTGCACTAGTTTTAAGTGTATAATGATCCTTTATATTGTAATTTTTGGTGTGAAAAATGAAGAGTTCATCTATCTATACATAACTAGCAGCCCATCCCGGCGTCGCACGGGTGGACATTGTCTCTGATACATTCATGTACTACAAACCAATATTTTAAGTAGATGGCGCCGGTGCTTAAAAAAATATTTTCCCGCTTTTCTGTTGAAATTTTTCCAGAATTTTCTTTGCTATAAACCTCACGGAGCCCGAGATCTTTCCAACGAATGCAAAACCGTGGAAATCGGTTCGTGCGTTCTGGATTTATAGCGTCAGGAAGGAAACCCGACTTATTTTTATATAGTAGATTACATATCATATGCAACCTTTAATCCTCCCACTGCTGGGATACAGGTCTACCCTCGAAGGGTGATTAGGCCGTAATTCCACCACGCTGGCCAAGTGCGGGTTGGTGGATTCACATACGCCATTGAATTTCTTCTCCGGACATATGCAGGTTTCCTCACGATGTTTTCCTTCACCGAAAAGCCAGTGGTATGTAAATTCGTACATAAGTCTCAAAGAACTCATTGGTACGAGTCGGGGTTTGAACCCGCCACCTCGAGAATGCGAAGCGGCTGTTCTCCCATTGAGCTACCACGGCTAAAAAATGTGTACCTATGAAAAATTAAAAAGTAAAGAAGCTAAAACGTTAGAGCTCTTACGTTGTGAAAAATTTACCTACTTAGGTAGTCAATTTAGTTCTAGTTGTGATCAAGTATGATAAATACTGTCAATATTTGATTGATCTATGGTCAAGCTGTTCAGGCATTAGTACCTACCTACCTAAACAGTTCAACGTGTTAAGTACACATCTTGTACTGTACTAGTGTAACAAGGTACAAAGTGCGAGAGTATAATTATACTGGGTCATAAGGAAAGGGTATGCTAAGCCGAAGAGTTCTCATAGTACTCATTGTAAACCATTTTTGCTATGGGACCAACCCTGAAGTGGCGAAAAAATTATTAGATGTTCCATACATTTTGTTGAGTGTCATTGAGATTTTTCTATAGAATAGCAGATAATTTTTCGCGATTTCAGGGTTAATATCATGGTAAAAGTTGTAGGTATGTAGGTAATGATGAGCACTATGCGCCCTTTTCAGTTTAAAACCATATAAAATAAAACTGCTCAAAACTAATATGAACAACACAGTCATATATCTATTTTCGACTGAAGTTGCAAAACAAATCTCAATTTGTGTATAAGTATGTTTTTATAGACATTTTATAAATAGGTAGATACTTTAGTATATATGCATATTGTGTTGAGTGATATACATACATACATAATAATCTACATCTTCCGGGACTATATAATTCGAAGGCTTGCTTGCTCTTTATGAAATATCCAAGTATTTTATTGTGTGGGTGAGAGCCTGAGAATGTGTGTTTTGAATATCGCAATGGAATTAACCCTCGCTATTTATTTGAAATCTGATCTCTAAGCAGGAACTTAGTTTATTACCTATTTTTGTGGTAAAACCGGTAATTAATTTTATGAACACTTGTAAAACCAAAATAAATAATGACTGGGTCCGGTACCAACATTTTTTAGTTATCTAAAACGTTAAAAAACAGTTCTAAAACTAGTTATCTAGAAATAAGTAGTAATCTAGAACAGACAAAGCGTATCAGACCAGAGTCAAGCAAACTGGCAGCTTTAATTTAATGGGATAAAACATTACTTTTAAATATTAAGAGGAAAATTACATTTAGTATTTTCCATTTTGACGCTGTCTGTTTTCGCCTCTGCTTAGGCCTGGTATTTCATTTTTTTTTGCGGTGTTATAAAAAAATTTGCAATTTGTATTTTCCGATCAGATTTGACCTTTTGATACATTTGACGAATTATTAGGTACCTGGTTGTATTGCTAAAAAACAAACTTGGAATATTTTGTGATAAATTAAATTGTAAAACTCACAAAAGTAGTTTTTAAAACATAGGTACTAGGGGCCGAGTCCTATTCTGTTAAGTACGATATTATTTCGGCCACTGTCTCTGTCGTTAGACTACTCATTAGAGTAAGAGTGCTCGAGATATTGCAAGCGCCCGAATAGGGCTTCTGAATAGATAAAAAGTATTTTACCATTACTCACTTGTATGATACATATTTATTCTTCTGCGAACACATAAAAACACATCATGCTGATGATGTCAATAGTACACTGTACACTACACAGTTTAGCTAAAATTTAATTTTATCCGCTTATGCCACTCATAGAAATCCTTTCTGGTAATACATCCTAACTAATATAATACATGTGAAAGTGAGTTTGTTACTCTTTCACTCCTAAACTACTCTACCGATCATCACGAAATTTTGCATACACGTTGGCAGTTCCCAGCGAATAACACTGTGACTCGTTGAGATCCTACCAGAAAAGGACATTTCATCGTCATCATCATTATCATCGCGCGGGTAAAACAGCGGGACGTAGCTAGTATCTACCTACGAGTAAGTTACGAGTATATTGGTTAAATACATATACCTATATGTATAGTATACCTATGGTAAAAAATATTTGCCGAACAAATATAGTGCTTACCCATTGAGAACCCACTTTTCGCATCGTACTCAAGCGGATTTAAAAGATAATCTTTCAAGTTTATAGAGCTTTTTTGTGTTTGTCTAAATTAAAGAGACCTCAGCCAATAATTCTACCTCTATATTTATCAAAGATACCTACGTACTAGTAATTAGATAGCATTGCTATCGAGCTCTTATTTCTAAACTAAAATACATTCGGATACATCAACATGTAGTGTAAATCGTTTATACTTCAATATATTTTTTTAATTAAAGTCTACATATGTACAAACATCGCTGGACGGTCAACCAATGCATATGCTACGCTTTTCGAATGGGAAATTCCGTTAGTGCTATATGTGTGGCCTTAAAGTGTCATAATAATAAGTTACTCGTAACAGACAGTAGTCATACTCATACATATAAATATATTTAGGATACAAGTTTAAGTCATAAGTAAAGGCCTTTATTGAAATGTCCTAAGTGTCTACTTATACAATTACTGTCTATTTTATGAATAGGCGACTTTATCAACTTTATTCATAGTATATGAATAATGGTAATTTAATTAATTTAATTCCAGTGTGTAAGACAGATGACATTTAAGACCATTATGATATTGTTATGGGTTTTTTTCACTTGTCTGTTTGAATAATTTACGAACTAAGGTTTGAGCCGTTAAAATCTACTCTGTCAAAATATGTGAAAGTATATAATAATAAAATATGTATAAGTATACATTATGTAATTTTTAAAATAACAGTTTGTTTTGTAAACTAATATTTTTAAGATTTAAAGGCTATAAAGTCAGCAACAGCTGTTCGTAATAAAAAGTATAATGAGCTCCTATCGACTTAGTATCACCGTTCCGTATAACCCTGTAATCTAAAATATTATCTGGTGTTGGAGACCAAGACCCGCTTTGGGTCGCTATGCCAAATGAGTAAATAAATAAGGTGGGTGACTTGGATTTTAGGTTTATGCGAGTAGAAGTTAGGTTCCTTAGGTACTAGTACTAGGTACTTAGGTGCACAAGCAATGTCATCTAGGTACCACCGTTGCACTATTAATAATGGGTTGATTACACGTAACGAGTACAGTAGCGAAACAGTAAATGGGCACACTCGGCCGAGCAAACAAATTATGGTTCTAGCGACTGTCTCGCCTCGTCAAACTGTTTACACAAACCGAATACTCGGCCGATGGCACTGTCTCGCCACTGTACTCGTTACTAGTTATTTATTTATTTATTATTAAATACATGCTGCACTTACAGCAACGCCAAGGCGTGCGACATGTCCGACACAAACAATTGTAAAATAAAATAAAATTTTAAAGTAAAAAGATAAACAAAACATCCTATGTTAGTAGTGGTAGGGCTCTTTTGCAGAGCCCGCCTGGGGAAGTACCACACCATTGCCAGTTATTCCACCGCCAAGCAGTAATGTGCAAACATTACTGTGTTCCGGTTGGAAGGGCATTGTTTCCAGTGAAATTACAGGGCAAATGGGAGATTAATCAACTTATATCTCAGGGTGACGAGCGCAGTACTGTGCCGCGCAGGGTTTTGAATTCTGCGAGTTCAAAATTCTGGGTGGCGCAGACCTGTTATGGGCAAACGTGACGTTTAACATCAGGCGAGCGATTTGCTCGTTTCGTCACTTAATCACATAAAAAAAAAAAAAAAAAAAATCCTAAAAATTATACATACTATTAAAATAAAAATTGAAAAAAAAAAAAAAGAAAATGTCAAGTCATTAAAAATATATTTATATTAATAGTATTATCAACCCAATATGGATTGATTACACGTAACGAGTACAGTGGCGAGGCAGTAAATAGGCATAGATACTCGGCCGAGCAAACAAGCCATAGTTACCATACTCGTTGCGTCTAATCAACTCAAACGGATTAGTGTATAGATTTAAGCTAATTAAGTGTAGGAAGATAATTATCTGATATTTGTTTAATGTTCCTACATAGTTGAATTAATTTCGATAGCCTTGTCTCGGTGGCCTTGATCTGTGCCCAATACGAGCACACGTCTTCCTACGTGAGATAAAGTTCCTAATATAGCAAGTTATTTATTTATTCTATAGTTTATTAAAATTGTCTCATCTACATTTCTATGTAGTTACATTTATTCATGAATAATATCCTTCCTAGTTCCTCAATCCACAGAATTATGGAATTTAGTTCATTTGGTTTTTAATACTATTAAAAACCAAATAACATTTTCATTAGGCAATTATTGTTTCAAAATATACCTACTAATACTGTTAAATGAAAAAAAGTAAATTTGACATTATTTGTTAATTTATTTTTTAACAGTGTTATAAAAAAAGGGTACGCCAAACCGAAAACGGATCATAATACTCATCGTTAAAAATAACTTTTACTATGGGACTAACCTTGAAATCGAAAAAAAATATCAGGTAAAATACACCTGATTTTTTTTCGCGATTTCAGGTTTGGCTCCTTAGTAAAAGTTGTTCGTAATGATGAGTACTATGAGCCTTTTTCGGCTTGGCATATACTTTCCTTTAAACCCTTTATAAGTCATATACATATGTACCTATTATTTACTAATTTATGACAACTAAAAATTACACAACAATAATTTAGAATTGACTGAGAAAACACGTCGTATCTGTGACATCCTTTGTGCCAATGTTTATTGAGTAAATATTAATACGCGGTTGGTGAATCAGGTTTATGATACAGTAGGAGAGTCAATAGGAATGCCCATAAACGTATATACGTAACTTTTTATAGATAGTCATGGCAACTTTATCGTATGAGTTTTGTTTGGTAAAACCGAAGGTTAGCCTCGCGGTTAGACAAGTCCAAGGTAGCGTTGGAGAAATATCTGTTACTCACTGGTCGACTTCCGATTGCGATCGCGCAGGGTCAGCCGTCGTCTCTATTGCCGAATCAATTGTAGTTTCATTGTCATCTGATTCGCTCCCTGATTCGTCAATCTCTCCATCCGTATTTTCTATTTCTTTCGACACTGTGTCCCTGTGGCAGTGCCCGTTTGTTTTGGGTATTTCAACATACTCCGACTGAGTTTCGTTATCCTTTTGCTGAGATGTATCACTTTTATTTTTCAAAACACCGTTACTTTTCAAAATGATTTCAGCTGATACTGTCTCGACACTTTCAGACTGAGATTTTATTTCACTTAGAACCGTTTGTGTAAGAGACATTTTGATTTGTTCACTAAATCCGTTTTAAATATTAAATTGACACTTTCATAAAAAAGGAAACGTTCACCAGCTATAGTGATTTGAAGTAAATGAGACTACCTATTAGATATCACAAAAAATTAACAATGCAAGAATGGAGTTTCCTTGTCCTCCGTCCACACTGAGTAGGTGAACTATTGACTAATATTATTAGAAAATGTAACGCAGCCGAGCTGCGATTCGAATGACATCACATCAGCAACTAAATAAATTATAATTTAAGTACTAAGTAAACGGAGTCTGGCGAATATTGAAATTGTGGTTTTGTTATCAATGCGCGCATGGACACTGCGACTTGATATTAATTAGGCTATGTTGTTGCAACATCTCTATCTAAACCGGACAGCATTCTGTATTATTATTCTAATTCATTAAATAAGTAATTAGGTTATAATGAGTGAAGCACATACCTTGCCGGCGGACGTTGTCGCGGCGGACTTCGGTACACAAAGATGACTTAGCGGGTAACTCGGCTCTCACGGCTCGACTGAGGGAATTTACACCTTACGGTTCTTCGTATTCTCGTCCTGATTCTCAATTCACCGAACATGTTACTTAAAAGTTAACCGGATGACTGATTACGTTTATTTACTAAAAACCACGGACGTCGCTTCGCTTGACCCGACCAACGTCTGACTGTCATTCTTACTGAAAATGTATAGCGTGGGTAAGTGAATAAATTATCATTTATACGTCAACGACGAATCATGATATACGCGTACCACCACATTTAGTGCTCTATAGTTACTTTGGTACATACAGAAAACTCAATATTAGGTAAAAGTGGACTATCGGAAACAACATAAGGAAGCGCACCAAGAGCAAGTTTCCGGATACCTACGATCTTAAAAGTCAGGTTAACTGGCATTTAATTCATGCAGTTCACACCGTAATTATTGTAATTTCTCCCAGCCATTTCAATGTCAGTGGTTTAATATAGCAGGCAGAAAGTACTGCTTATTTAAATGAAATAATAATGCAGGAAGTAAGTACTGACTTGTAATTTTAAAGCCTGGCAGTCTGATCGTAGCAAACATTACCGTTGCTCTACGAATAGAGGTAGGTACTAATCTAGGGTTACACGCGTTGTTGCCACGTATATCGTGCGTACTAGCCTTTTAGGGTTCTTTATCAAACTATAGTATTATAGTTGTATAACTATAATATAATTTGAAAAGTGGTCTATAAAAAAATAAAGAAAGTCTTCACAAAATCTATCGGAATACATATTTATCTGCAATCATACGCGTAGGTATACCCGCTATCAGGTAAAATATTAGTGATTTTCTATGTAATATGAAAATCGGGGATAAAAAACTACCAAAAGGCACTATCTCAAAAATTTGGCGCAATCTGCGAAAATCAATACCTACTGCGAAATGTTCCGGAAAACTGCATTTAAATAACTACACGTTACAAATATGTATGATGTAAGGCCTCAAGTAGGCAGATCTTAATTTGCTAAAGAACACGGAACAGGCAGCAGACATGACCTATCTTGAGCATTATTGCCATGCCATTTCTGGAGAGAGCTGCATCATTAATGTCAAAAAATACAAGGAAAAAGGTCGTATGTCGTACAACTCGAAAGTGCGTCTGCATTTCAAGGATATCTTTTTGTGCTAATTGCTCGGAAGGTAATTCATACACGAAGAATATCTACTTACTAGGTACTTTTTCCTGGTAGCAAGAATGATCTACACAAATACAATTACACACATATATATTTTTGCGTGTTTTCTTTTTGTGCAAAATGGGCTTGCGTTTAACCACTAATGCGACTTCCGATAATCAAACTGCAGTCTCGCATAATAATATTATTTCGAAGGAATAAAAACAAGTATAATTTTATACATCATGAGTTCTTTGTGCATCGCGAGGACATTTACGTTTTCCCATTGAAATTAACGACCTGTAAATAATTTTATATTTACTTTATATTAACATCGATGGTAAAAGATTTACCATCGATGTTTATCGGCGCTATCGGAGTGAATTGACATAACGGATCTACACCTGCGCACGAACAGTGCGTTTCGCCTGCATTACCTATATAGGACATGGTACGGACACCTTTGAACATAAATATGCTCGTGAGCGACTAACGAATTATAATTCGAGTGCAAGTTATAATGTTCTCTTGCAAACACGAGCAGTGCGGTTCGCGTGCATTTTTGGAACATGTTAGCGCGCATAATGTTACACGTCCACAGCCATTCGAGGCCCGTAACGTGCACGGTTCGTTCGCGTGCACAGATATAACCGCCTATACGAGTATGTATTGACTATAAACTTAAATAAACTTTAAACAACTAAAACTTACATACGTCATCTCTACAACTAAACTCTAGAAAAACCCCATTATGTGCGTTGAGTACCTATATACTGAGTAAATAGGTAACAGGTGCCCACTTAGGTACACAACTTGGGGCGAACTTACCTAATGATGATTAATTATTCTTAATTCTTGCTTACACATGGCATCAAAACACTCAGTACTCAAAAGGCCACTGGATTTTTTGTGAATAATTATTAGTTATTTTTCAACAAAAAAAGGACGAACACTTATACACATTAACACTTAGGTACTTTACACAATCTTTGTTAGATATATTTAGAAACCATCAATACGTTTGCCAAAGTTAGGGTTCAGTAGAAAACTAAGGAACCCTTTGCTCGAACGGGTTCCAGGCTATCACAAGGAAAATATTTTTTGCACTGTCACAATAGCATCCTAGAAACAATAGCAATCAAATACGATTGCCCAATATTACAACATAGGGTTTTGGCGTAGAGAAAATTGTTTTTGTCGTCTCACCTGACTGTTTTTTTGTATGACAGTCTTTTTATTCCATCATAAGGACTAAGTGCGGAAAGGCACACGGTTTACTGTAGGGATTTTTTAAATGTATAACAATTTTGAGGTGGCTACCGAGGATAAAAACCTTCACCTTTACCTATCATTGACTAACGTGAATCATAGTTAACAGAAAATTCAATATAGATAGATAGATAGATAGATAGATAAACTCTTTATTGTTCACACCATAAATTACAAACAAAAGGATTATAGCACCTAAAACTAGTGCGACAACTGTGAATATACATAGGTAGTTGGGTAATAACTCAGATCAAATAGAAAGGCAGATAGAGTCCCCGCATAAAAACTACCCTCATTACTACTTATTTTGCTTGTTCACGTTCTCTGAGCAATTGACGTAAGAATTGACGATTGATTCGGGTAGTTTTTATGCGTTAATGTGTGCTTCAAGTATACGTACACGGGAAGTAGGGTAGTTTTTTTGGCTTCACCTGTATCTAAGGCAGAACTCGATCTGCCTTTCTACTGGATCTGAGGGTTTAATTTTTTTTTTTGTGGAAGTATCTACTAAACTACTAAGCCCGCTGGTTACCTGTGGAACTTTTATACAGTGACGTAATAAAGTAGGTCTGTTTACTTGTACCGGCACTCGTATTATCTTATTTTTTGTTAATTTATCAAATACAGCATAGCTACGTAGTTATTCGTTTCCAATACAAAATAAGTGTTTAAACTTACCTATATGTTTCTCTACACTAGCTGATGCTCGGAACTTCGTACCCAATGCTGGCAGGTTTTGGGGCTATGGTTATAGCCTAAAGCACTCAGGGATAGTCGACTTATAGGTATTGGTGAAAGTTTAAAAAAATTGAAATACTTAGCGATTATAACCTTTATATAAATTTACAAACTTTACTACTTTTTAATAGTATGGATATGTACCTCATAACCTTAGATATAATTATGTGACAAGTACAAATATGTGTTTTCTTTGAATCACATGTGCAATGGATTAACTAGACTTAATTGGAATTGACCCGCGAGGCGCGACTCCGGGGCAGCCGGGTCAAAACGTACAATTTATCTTAACATACGTTGTAGGTATTATTTTCTTAGAAAATTGATGTTTTGTTTGAGGTTCTTAGAAAACTGATAAGGAATTCTTTGAGGAAATGAAATTTTCAAGTTGATCTTAAAAAGACGTCAGAGCGCTAAGAACCTGTATTGACAAATGCGTTTTTGGAAATATTGGCACCGGACCCGCGCTAAGACGCAACTGTATTGGCAACATAAACAAAAATCATTTCACTCATTTTAAAGTGAAAAGTCTTAGTGTAAAGACCAGACTAAAAACTGTAAATTGATGGTTTTGTAAGCTTTTTAAAAGTATGAGTAAACCCGTCACAATGATTTTTAGCGCGGCGCAAGTATTGTGATGCTATTTCAAAATAAAATTTGTATTTAAGTAATTGAAGAACATTTATTTTAATAATTATTGTAGAAAAAAACTTATTCTACTCCATTACACAAATAAACCTAAAAGTAACACTAAGTATAGTTTTTATGCAAAAATCTAGATTTTTTTTCATACAAGCTTAGAAAGTCTAATATTATCTTTGTATTGTATAATTTAGGTTCTTAACAAAATAAATGCCAAAGTCAGTTATACAATTATAGTTAAGTCAGCTAGGTTGATAATAATACACTTTTCCTATTGTACTTTAATAAGGGGGCTCATTTTCCATACAACTTTATACCCTTTCAAGGGTTGGACACAATTTACAAAAGGATGAATAAATATAGCTATTAACACTTTAACTGCTGAAACCACATACCTTGTGTTTTCCTTTGTGCAACGCGAATGCGGCTACACACGCCAGACGCGTAAAACACAACACATGTGATTATTAGCAGCAGTTAAAGTGTTAAAAACATTAATATTTAGGCGCTTTTAAAATCTGGAAGCTAGTATTCCACTTTTTAGTTTGTTATGGAAAACACACCCCTCAATTTAAAATTTACTTAATATACTTATAGCTAAAAAGATTTAGTTGTGCAGTGTAAACATTCAAAAATCCAATCGTTCTGTTCTAGACATGCTAGTTTTAAAACATGCTATACACATTAACTTTGAACAAAGATATTGTAAGGGTCCATTTCACCAATAATAACAAAACATATTTCATGTATAATAACTAAATCTCCCTAAATAAATTGGAGATTTGAACTGGGTGTATTTAGTTAACCGAGTTTGGGCTGCTTTGATTGCGATTAACTTCTATGGTGAAATTGGCCCTAATTCACAGAATTGTCTTCAGGCTATCTAATTAAAAAACCACGGACAGATAAAAATTAAGGGCCTTTTATAAAGACTGCTTAAAATTAGTCACTGCTCAAAATCTTCTGACAATGACTTGCTGATGTGAAATGTCATGTACGAAAATAAGATGGAGACTTTTAAGCCGTGACTTACTTTAAGCAATCTTTATAAGTCAGGCCCTAAGTCAATTGTGAGCATAGGACCTAGATTATTATTTATCTAATTACTTAACAACTTATCCTATGATTACAATGGTGCATTACATACATACCCATGTCTTATTGTACAATACTTTGAACATCAATTAATTACATCTACTTACTTATAAAATACAGTGTACAAAATGTTAATAAACTTGTTCTTAAAATTTGCTGCCTTCTTTTGCATGTTTGTAAAAACAATAAAGTAAAAGGTACCTAGTTACTGTTATTCAAAGACTAAGTACCGCATTTTTTTTGGTAAGTATAGGTACTCTAGCTAAAATGATAAGATTGATAAGGAGTGTATAACATACTTTTACTTTGGACAGCAGAATACATCTTGTATTTAATACCTTTGTCCGTTGTAAACATCATACATATCTCATCTGTCCTAAATAATTGTAATTATTGATTAAGAGGTACACAAGGCAACGGCAGTAAAGTCACTTGATGATAAATGTCATAGTTTAGATATCTTGTCAGTTGTATTTTATAGTAATTACTGATTAAATGTACACAAGACAAAGGCAGTGACACAACTTGATAAACACTCGTCTTTGTGCTACTAAACAACAATGTAACAATCATGATATGATAACGGAATGTCAAATATACAGAACTATTTGCATAGAAAATATTTTCTATGGTAGCATAAATTTATCATCTCTTTCACTTATGATGAAATCTAAAGAGACAAATAATTTCTGTGCTGCCGATAAAGATAACAAGAAAGGAATGTCAATTATTCAGCGGAACTATGACTAATCATGATGTTGATTTTGTTGTATCATTTCCTAAAGTAAACCCAGCAAGATAAAGTTTTAGTCATCTTTTTTTTGATGTATTGAAATAAAAAGAGCTGTAAAAGCTGTTAGTGCTGTAAGGAGGTCTAGAATGCTTGCTGTGATAAAATCCCAACCAATCTATGCATTTTCACCAGATAAAAAGAGTGGATAGAATTTAATCACAGCTCACGTTGCGTACCTGCTGGTTAGTAAAATTTAGAAAATGGTACAAGATAAATGCCAATGTATCCTATATTACACTATTTGTATGAAAATTTAGATATGTTCAATGCAATTGATTACTTTCCACAGAAAGTCAGTCTTTTGAATGTCCCAGATGCTAATGAACACAGCGGGTCATATACTGCCACAAACGCAGTCACATTTAATTGTGTCACATTTTAGTTGTGGCCTCCAGTGAGCGCAGGAGTGGCGCTCGGGCCATATACTAGAAACGATCCTTGGAAGCATGCAGGTCCGGGTTGGTCAAGTACTGCAGCTCCTGTAGCTCCTGGAACTTCTCATGGTCCCGAATGTGCGCATAGTTGGCAGACAGGCACATCAAATAGTGCACCAAGCTCAATATCACCAAAATACAGGAGACCATTGCCAATATAAACATGAATTCAGCTTTCTCCACATAGTCCTTGCAAAATAGCTTTACTTTGTGAGCTTCACATATTCTCATGTCTTCCTGCTTTACGCTAGCAGGGAACATGAAATCGAATTGCGTAAAGTCGATACATGTTGATAAGTCGACGTTTTTCGGCTTCGAACATAGTTTCCAGAAAATGGTAAAAAGGAAAGTCGTGATGACGAGAAAGCCCAGTAATATGATCCATACGAATGTTAGAATGTAGGTTATGATCATAAATATAGCGCAGGATATCCGGCCACCGACTCTCGCTCGCCACGCTCGGTATACTCGTTGCCGAGTGGCACCTGTTGTGAGACATCCCAAACAAAGGAGCATGAATCCCAGCGCTGCCATGCAAGCGCTGCCTACTATGAAGATCATTTGTAGAGCCTCGATCCAAATAAGTCTAAAATGGAATACCTCGTCGAACATCAATATAGAGAGAGCGGAGCCGCGGTACATTGTACCACAGAACACACCCACGCCCAGGCAGCACATTATGGTCGCGATCAGTGTCGCGTGCGGCACCCGCGTCAGACATGCCTGACATCCGTCGCCCATTTTCACTTTTTTATGTTTAAACTTAAATTATTGATAAACACGCAATAGTAATAACAAAAATCAACAAATTGAGATCGAGGGCGAGAAAGTCTTGTTTTGACGCACCACACGTCACATTTGTTTGACTGATATTGGTTTGACATTTCAAAAAAAGTCGTGATCATGACGTCATAACGACAAGAGCTATTTATAGATGTAAAAAAATATTCGATTAACTAATATTATTTACTACCTTTAGCTTTTTTCATTACTATAAATAAATTTATATATATAAACTAGCGGCTCGTCCCGGCTTCGCACGGGTAGACACTATAAATTGAGATCTTAAAAAAAAAATATTAAAACTATCCTAACTGTGTTAGATCGAACTGCACACGGTGCGCGGTGTGCAAATTTGATTGAAATCGGTTAAGTAGTTTAGGGAGTCTATAGCGGACAAACAACGTGACACGTAATTTATATATATTAAGATTTAAATTTTTTGAATCGTGTCTTTTTCAGTTTTTACCTTTTCAATTTTAATATCGTAACACATTTTCTAATATAAAATTCAATAGAGAAGAAAAAAAAAAACAAGAATCGGTATACTATCGACTCTATACTCTAGGTATACAGTTTAAATTTTCCATTACCACATCCCTAGAAAGCATAGACTGCGGACGTGCTTTTTCAAAATAAATGGTTTGCCATAGACTAAGCCTTTAATTTATTATTCATTCCACTTGTGCGCTAATGTTTGCAATGTATACCTAACTTCTGATAATTGGCAACACCTCAACCTACGAGTGCCTTTATATTAACAAAAATATTGAGGTGTTTTTATATTAAAAAAAAATATTTGAACGGCAGAGGTGTGGAAGTGGAACTCATTGCCGGTGTCTGTCTAAGATATAGACAATATAGACTGAATAAGTATTTCCTAGGCAAACGTGCTACATCTTCGACCATATCGTCGCTTCCCACGAGGTAAGATTGTGATCAAACGATAGAAAATACTAGACGGTTACAACGCCACCTACAAAAACAATTACAAAATAATTGGTCCATACCTAATTGATTTGACACAACAAAGTTAATGCTTAATTTACTACGTCATCTTTTTCTTTTTAGAATAAAAACGCCTGAACGCATTGCACGTGTATGTGTAGTGTTTTTATAAATGCTTGAAGGTTTGTCGCCCACTATAATTTTTATATGATGATTGACACATCATGCACTCAAGTATTTGTGCACAAGTGGAGGAGGGCTGAATTTTGACGTTGACAGCAAAAGTACACGAGGGACGAAGTTAATCGTCTTGTCAGACTTGATTCTGGTATTTTGTTGCTTTCTTCGAATTCATAATTTTGACTTGGTTTTTAATACAAGATTTGGATTTTTGGACCCTAATTTTAAGTTGGAAAGTTCTATCGCTTATTATAAATGGAGACTTTATACCATCAAACTAATCAGCTCATACAAGAAACGTCTGAGCTCTTTCAACGGCTAGAAAAAGATCTAAACAACTACGAACCCATTGAAAATGCTATTCAGACCAAAATTAATGCAGTTAACGCGTAAGTACTTACTAAGTCATTAAGAATTATTTATAATTACTACCATGATTCGAGGTACAGCTCAGCTAAATATAAAACATCCCGAAAATTGTTTAAAATATGCCCGAAATATGTTGGTCTTCACCATCAGCATTACAAAACAAACCTAAGATGAAGTAACGAGAAATGGTAGAAAGAACCTTATATCCAAGCCAATAGGTACTACAATAAAATGCTTAATAAAACAAATAGGTACTGCTTAAATAATACATGTTTCACCATAACTATTATCCTAATATGTGGCATGTGTTGAGGCTTCTATTCTATATTGGGCTATCAGTGGCTTATAATTATGAACACTAGCAAGGATTCATGTAATCCACAGCCACATAATACTCCTTTGTAACATACACTTTAAGAAAGATAGGAGCAGGACAAAAGAAGGCCATAATATTACACCAGAATTAAAAAATATTTCATGTAGCTATAATAATACTTTTTAACATGTGTGTTAATTGCTCTGATAATATTTTCAGGAACTGCGAAAAATTGGACATATTGGTATTCAAAACACCAATCAACCTACGACCGATGGCAAAAATGAGAGTTGACCAATTAAAGTATGACAACAAACATATACAGGTATAAATGATTAATGTTATTCTACTTTTGGTCTAAGTAATTTTAGGATGTCTGCACTTAGAATAATTTTGCTTATATAATGAACTGTCATTATCTTTGTCTTGAGTATTTCATAGTAATCTGTAGGTCCACATGAACCACATAAAACAACACTTGCTACCATAAACTATAAGGGTTCTTTTATTCCTTAAGAAAAGCCCGCGTAAAACCCACAAGCACTGATTTGAAAGTAATTTTTACAATGATGTAAAGCACCCCATGCGATCCAACTCTCAGTACCACATCAATAAAATTAGCTTTTGTATGTATCACAATCACAATTGAGTTTTTAATTGGAGTTTGATACAAAAAATACAGCTCCTTTGGCACTTTATCAAAATGTAGTGCTGAAGAATATGAAAGTATATAAGGTGTCCAATGACCATGTGGAAAACAGAGTGAAGTGGAAGAGAAGAATGAAAGAGGCTGTCCGTGGCACCGTGTGGGATACATAGGTGAAAGAGGAAGAGAAACAGACATTTATTCATTATTAAATTTATTAAGGGCCCCCCATACACTGTAAGATTTATCTTTACGATCCGTCGAATCAAACCGATCGAAACGACGAATCGGTGGTGTATGTCAAGATCGTTAACGATTTACTTAATCGAAGACGATGTCGGAAATCGCAACAAAAACCCATGCAATCATGAATATCGTAACGATGAATTTAATTATTGACGTCCTTATCCTTCAGCTTCAAACAAGTAAAATGATTGATCGTTACGACCAGTCGTTTCGTGTATGAGCGACATTTTTGATGCAATCAATCGTCACGATTTTCATCAGATCGATCATATAGACGAATCGACCGTGTATGGGGCCCTTTAAACTCAGTTTTAAAAAACAAGGTTTTCTTATAAATTACTTATTCAGTTCATCTATGAACATTTTTTTGTTTACACCAGAAATTACGAGCCTAAGAAAATAACACTTCAAACTAGTGCTACAACTGGTGGCCTTATTCCCAAAAGTGGTGTCTTTCAGGCATAATGTAGCATTATATGGTCACTTACACAAGCTGATGTGCCTATCATAGTGTCAATATTTATTCATTATTAGGTCAGTATTTATTTATCAGTCAACAATTAATTAATCCAAATTTCTAATTTATTTTTAAGTGCTAAGTTTTTTTTTAATTAATGATAGGCTTGCGTTTGACCGCCATTTCGCCTGATGGGAAGCAACGATGCGGTCTACGATGGAGCACGCTTGCCTAGAAGAAACCGATTCACTCGCGACTTGAAGACACCCAGATTATAGCTACCGGGAAACACTCACTCGGGTTAGCTGGTATCACATCTTCTGGCAATCTGTTCCAATTATAGACCACTTTGTTGCGTAGGATGTGGTTTGCAGTGTTGGTCTGGGTTAGTCATCAGAGGATAAAGAATTAAATCAAATACCTAGTGAATATAGATAATACATATATACAGGGTTATAAGGAAAGGGTATGCTTAGCCAAAAAGGGCTCATAGTCATCATGATGGACAACGTTTACTAAGGGCATAGCTTTCATGGTCATTCCTTCTGGCGTACATGAATTCCAGCAATCCGCACTTGGCCAGCGTGGTGGAATACGGCCAAATCACCCTTCGAGGGTAGACCTGTATCCCAGCAGTGGGAGGATCAAAGGTTGCATTTGATAGCACTCTGTGCTATGGGGCCAAACCGGAATTCGCGAAACAAAAATCAGCTGTTCCATACATTTTGTCGTGTATCATTGACATTTTTCAAGAATTCTGGGTTGGTCCATAGTAAAAGTTGTTCATAATGATGAGTACTATGAGCCCTTTTTGGTTTAGCATACCCTTAATATAACCCGCATGAAAGAACCATATTCCATGTTACAGGCATCCCTAATAAGCACACAGAACAGAAGACGTAGGAGAGAACAAGAGGCAGCGGACAGAGAACAGCTGCTCAGCCGGCGCTTCGGCCACGACCACACCGCCATCAACGTGGACTACCTGGCGCAGGAGCAGGTGTCTCTGCAGAACTCGCATCGGAACGTCGACGAGATGATACACACAGGTATGTTACTATGGAAACTACCGGTTTTGACACGTTTTGTTATAATTAACGCGGGAAAACGTAATAATTAACTTAATTTTTACGTGAGTATTCACGTGTTAATTATAAGAAAAGGTATGTTGCTGTGTAAAACAGAACAGGAACGAGAGTTATAATGATAGCCTAGGAGAAAAGTCTCAATGCAGAATCCACATCTAAATAATAAAATAGATATACTAATCAATTGCCGTGCGTTATAATAGTCTTGCAAAAACTCGAAAATGGTTTGTCCATTTTGATTTTTTTAACAATGATGCAGAAGAAAAAAGTAGATTAGGAAAAAACACAAAGGAACAGACGAAAATCGAAATATTGACTTAAACTGAAATATTGATGGTATGAAATTCATGGGGGAATAATTATGTATATTTTGTTATCTTATGAGTGCATATTTGTCATTATTATTGATATGAGAGAATACAGTGGTACCTGTTTGAATCTGAGATAAATTGATCAAAGTGTATTTAGTCTGCATGGTAACTAGTAACAAAAAAAAGATCGGCATGATACTAAGAAAAGGAGAAGGTAAAAGGACAGGCGGGTTGGTGGTCCAACGCATATTTATTCATTACTAGCTGACCCGGCAGACATTTAGGCCCAAGTTTGAAGGCTTTTTAAGACAGATCTAAATTTCCTAAAACTATTGGCATCCTTGTCTAATGGCTTGCAATGATAAAGACAGATATATTTTTAGTTAGTTTAGATCGGTCTTAAAATGCCTTCAAACTTGGGCCTATTATTGTCCTGTCTAAACTATGTCTAAATTTTTTTAATGTTCCGCTTAACTTTCTTAATTTTTTCTTTCATAAGAACCTTCTCCTGACAATAAATAATTAACACGACAAAGAATTAGCGAAATTGTTCCGTCACGCGTGACACGATAACCAAGGGAAATAGAGATTCATTTTTAACCGACTTCAAAAAAGGAGGAGGTAATCAATTCGACTGTATGTTTTTTTTAATGTTTGTTACGTCATAACTTTTGACTGGGTGAATCGATTTTGATGATTCTTTTTTTATTAGAAAGCTGACACTTCCCATTTGGTCCCATTTCAATTTAGTCCAGTTCTGATAATGGTAGGTATCCATGAGAAAACTATATAAGTCTTAAATTTGCATTAAGTACGTGCGCGACAAATACGAGTAGATGAATAATAAATAATAATATAATATAACTCAATAGTCGGTCTTTTGAAGTCGGTATTGGTATAAAGATGAAAATAAAAGATATAGAAAAATGTTATGTGCTGTCAACCAAAAGCAGCTGTTTTTAACCCGATGCAACAAGAGTGGTGTTATAAGTTGCACAAATCGACTTGTTTATTTTGTTTTGTTTGAAAGGCGATTCGATCGAGAGTTTTCTTAGCCATGATTCATGATGATTGGCTCATCTGTTTGAATATTATCAGCTATTTACTAGTTTATTAGTTTAGTTTGTAAGGAAAGGGTATGTGAAGCCGAAAAAGGCTCATAGCACTCATGATTATGAACATCTTTTACTATTGGACCAGCCCAGAATTCACGACAAAAAAATCAGCTATACCATACATTTTGTCTAGTGTCATTGACATTTTTCTATGGAACAGCTGATTTTTTTTGCGAATTCCGGGTTGGTCCCATAGTAAAAGTTGTTCATAATGATGAGTATTATTAGCCCTTTCCGGCCCTTAATATAACTCTTATGAAAGAACCATATTCCATGTAAAAAGGAAGTTTTTACCTTGTATATTTCTTCTATCGCCTAAAAGTTTTACTGACTGGAATGTCGTAAGATTTATTTCTGTAACTGCGGTGCAACATTTTGCCGTCGTTTTTTTTTTTCTTATATTCACATCATCATCATCGTCAGCCTGTATCGACCCACTGCTGGTTATAGGCCTCCTCTCCCTTGCGCCATTCTTCCCTGTGTCGGGCCAATCTCATCCACGGATGACCCGCGATGGGTCTGATGTCGTCGACCCATCGGGCTGATGGGCTGCCTATGGTTTTCTTATATTACTAGTCTTTAATACTTTATTCGTTAGTAAAACCTACCTAAGCGTCGCTGGAAAATACCACTGCATTTCGTGTTTGCAATTAATTAAAGCCAGTACTAAGAAAAACATAGTTCTTAAAGTGCTTGCTGACGTTAGTAAAGTAAAATACCTTGTGAATAAAATACACAGGTTCCTAGTACTTATAAAATACTGCGTTAGTAATACCTATTTAGGTATAACTTGACTTTGACGTCTTGATAACGGTGATGTAATTCGCGAGTTCCACGCAACCAGTGGCTTTGAACGGATGTTTCTTATATTAACCATAAAAATAATTAAATTGTGTCTGTGCAGATCATAACATAAATTTTTGATTACTCGGTAAATCAAACCGGTTTGAGTTATGTTACTTAATCTGTTTAAGTGAACGAGTCAAATTAATCTAACGAAATCGTAACTATTCGGTAAAAAAAAACGATGTCGATTTTAAAGGTTTAAAATGCTTAATTATTGCTATCTTCGTCATATTTATAATAAATATAATGCAATGAAAAAAGCCAGTGATATTTTAAATTATACTATGTCATGCAAACAAAATTGGTATAAAATTAAGTGTAAATATTTATTCAAAAGTTCACTTTACTCACCACATTTTGGCCGGTTATCACACGAACCACTATTAAACTTTATCACTTTATTCGATTTGTTTACTTTTAAAAGGTTGGTTACACTATAGCGGTTCAAAACGAACTGGGCGCACTGGCCTTGCTAATGCGGCTGCGCATGATCACATCAAATCAAGGTGAACTGTTTTCTCATAAACTTGATAGTTTTCTTAGACCACCTAATGGTTCAATGTCTGGAATGTCCATAAAAGCTAGGTAATCTGGGTTAGAGACTAGGTACTAGTTAGTAGATGTGTGGGCTTCGTTCATGGCTTCTCACTTGTGTATGGCAGACTGGATGCTGGCGCGTTGTAATTCTCATTTTTATTATTAACAGGTGAAACAAAACAGCGTCGCCGGTTGTAGATCATTGTTCTCCGTTACGTAAATAAATGTGGTTGATGTTTGGCTTTTCCGTCGTGTGTAAGGTAGGGTTTAGGGTTCCGTAGCGAATGCACTATAAGTCAGCCATGTCAGTCTGTCTATCACGATATTATTATTCAAAAACTATGAGGACTATTCGTTACAAATTAGTACACGTATTGTATAAATAAATTCCCAGCCATGAAAGAAAACTTATTGGTTTTTATGTACGAAATATTGCATTAAAATATGCCTTATTCAATTCTATCGACCGAGTGGGAATCATTGTGACATTTTAGAAATTGTTTTAATATCCTATATTATCTATATTATTTCTCATCATTGAATTTAATTTTTGTCGGAGTTAAGATTTCATACTGAATACCAATTGTCGAAAATTTTAATACTGTATAACACACAAGCTCAAGATACTTATTAAAAAAATACTAGAACCAAATAGTTTAAAAATATAACCGACCAAGTTAATCCTAGCATACAAAAATATCCGGAAACCGCTAATATAACTTTAGAGCAAGCAAGCAAGTTTTGAGTTTGACCTGTGATGTATTTTATTTATAACATAATCTACCATAAACCATGAACCCTGCCATGAGCGTGTCACGACATGCACTTGACAGTTTTTTAATTGTCTTTATGCATTAATGTATGATTTTAACAGGTATACCTACTAGCTACATACAAATTGAAAGGTAAAATGAGCAAAAGGACGGAACAAGCAATGTTGTTGGTAAACTGGTTTCATAGTTACTAGGTTGGCTGGATGGTTGGTTTCCAAGGTCAGTGTAAATAAGTATCTTCTAGGTCTGCGGGCTTCCCGTCGGGGCTGCGGGTAGAAGTTACCGCGGCCTCGGCGTCACAAGGGCGTAGAAGGAACATGGGTGGTTTTTGGTCAGTAGAAGTCTGACACTCCCTTCCGCTCTGCCCAAAGTGTGCCTGCCCAAAGAGTGGGAGGGGTCATTTGATGATTTCCCACCCCCCCAAAAAAAAAAAAAAAAAAAGGTCTGCGGGCTTCATCTTCGACCACATCGTTGCTTAGCAACAGGCGAGTTAGTGGTCAAACGCGGACAAAAAAACGTCGCCAATCACGTTTAAATGCTACCTTGACATCAGACGGTTTCCTTTTTAACCGACTTCAAAAAAGGAGGAGGTTATCAATTCGAGTGTGTTTTTTTTTTTTTTTTTTTTTATGTTTGTTACCTCATAACTTTTGACTGGGGTGAATCGATTTTGATGATTATTTTTTTATTAGAAAGCTGACGCTTCCCATTGGGTCCCATTTCAATTTAGTCCAATTCTGATAATGGTATCCATGAGAAAACCATTTAAATTTGCATTAAGTAGGTATGTACGTGCGTGACAAATAGTGAAGTCGGTTTTTGTTTTTTGTTTTGTAAAAATAATGTTCTTGTATTTATTAATCGAGTCAGATTCATTTTTACATTACAAAACGCTATTTAAGTTGACTTGATTGGATGTTTTATTAATAGTGAAGAGACCTTTTATTTTTATTCACGATGTAACGTAAGAGGTAATCGCATGTTTTATGCATGTCTGTTGTGAGGTGGCTATAACTAACATAGATAATATTCGATAAAAATGCGTTCGAAGCAGTTCGAAACTTCGTTTTTTTTTCCGCTCGTGGCTTCGGCGGTGTTTTTGTTATGTTTTGCTTTTAGTCTTGAGATCTCGACCGCTGCACAACTTCTCGACTTTTAAAACTTATGGTAAATAGAAGATAGACAATTTGCATTAGGAGTGGAAATAGAATAGAAGCGGGGAGGGAGCGGGATGGAAGAGGATGAAAGTAAAGAATGAAAGAGAGATATATAGATAAAGGGCAAGCGTAAGAAATCAACGAGGACGGGAACTGAACGCGCTACTGCGCGAACCTACGCATGTAATAAAGTTATGGCAAAAACTATAATTGTTAAGTGATATTCAAATCAATTTCCTGTAGTTCTTAGCATGCTTATATGCTATCATATTTTACGTCAATATTACCATATCTGGCTTTAGTATTATGATTAAATGCAAAAGTATTGAAATACGCCTTTGTACGTAACATCGGCGATATTACAAAATTACATCTTTGATTCCAGGCTCAGGCGCATTCCTAAACAAACTGAGTCAGTTAAAGCCATTTTTAAAATAAAACTAAATTAAAAAAATGTTGCCGACTATTTTCGTAAAGAGTAAAGAGACAAACAAATCAGTGTCTTAGATTAGTCAAGTATAGAAAATTAAAAGTACTTCAACATCAAAATGTAAATTTTCAAACTAAACTAGTTTGACAGCACTAAAATTAAAGTCTCATTTCATTTCAATATGCGAAAAAAGGACAAAACAAAACTTTGACCTGTCTTTAATCTTACAACACAACTTAAACACCTTCACAACGAATCTGCGTAACAATGGACGAACCACTATTAAGTTCACCATCGCACAATGAAGCGTGCCGCAGCGCTAAGTTTCGTATGGAAATACCACATCGCTGCGCTGCGGCCCGTCAATGTCCGCGAACCTTTACAATGACAAATTGGACACAACATAGTGTCAACAATTAACAAGCACAAAACACGAAAGCCGGTTCTCTGTCCGTAATGTCCGTATCAACAGATTTTTTTCGTCTTACTAAATTTTTGCTCCATCTCGTCCTTAGACTTAAAACCCGTGTAAAGGTCGAGTTAGAGCAGAAAAAACTAATTGCCGTGCTACCTGACACGCAACGAATAGGCGGATAATCATAAATATATGTTTCAAGTCGCGAGTGAATCGGTTTCTTCTAGGCAAGCATGCTCCATCGTAGACCGTATCGTTGCTTACCATCAGGCAAGATGACGGTCAAATGCAAGCCTATTACTGAATAAATAAAAATAAAAAATGTTTACACATTAAATACATGGATGGAGCTACACAATAAACATGTTTACTAATAGGCGGGCCGTGGTCGCGCGTAACGCCTGTAATCACTCCTTGAAAAAGATCACTGGGTGTGATCGGTACATAGTTTGAGTAGCCGACTTAGTGATATGAAATATAAAGGATGTTTAAACGCAACAACGGCTGAACGGATTTGGATGAAATTTGGTACAATAGTAGTAGTACAATATCCTGGATTATCATATTGGCTACGTTTTATATTAAAAAAATAAGGATATCTGTAGGATAGCGTAGAATCGACGGGCACAGCTAGATATAACGTAATGTGTCGAAACCAGTTTTCATAGTAGAGTAAATTATATTATTAAAAAACCGACTAAAAGATGTAGCCTGTGACACTTCGAAGATTAAAAATTATCTAACAACATCTCTCAACTCAACACAAAATCTGTTTATATACAGGATGAAAACACAAATACATCATCATCACTTTTTTTAATGAACTAGCTGACCCTTGCCCACTTCGTTGGGCATAATGTTAATTAAACCCGAAGCCATCACGCGCCGTCCGGACCGTTTTTTCTCCGATTCACTTTGCAAAACGGACTACCACGTAAAAGCCTTTTTATTTTTCGGTTGTTTATATAACCTATGACACTCAGCAATAATGTGGCTTTCTATTGGTGAAAGAATTTTTAAAATCGGTTCAGTAGATCCCGAGATTACCCCTTACAATTTAACAAATATACAAACACACAAACTTTACTTCTTTATAATATTACTAGCTTCCGCCCACGGCTTCGCCCGCGTGGACTATACCTCGGGAACCGATAATTAATTTAACCCTCCTTTTTTGAGAACATGTAAAAAGCGTCATACAATGGAAGCAGGGACCCCAAAAACCCCCAGATGCCAAAACAGATGCTAAATCAGCCCCCTCGAATCATGTAGAAAAAATAATGGCGGCCATTTTGAATCATTTGGATTTTTGCCACAACCATCAAGTAGCCCTTGCTAACTCCTATGACATCTAGTCAAACACCCACCCATTCAACCGTTTCGGAGATATAGACCCTCAAAGTTTGTATGGCGGCCATGTTTTTGAGGCGACTATGTTATTTTTAATGGCTCCAAAAAGGTCCGAGATTTTGGTGACTTTTTAGTCTCAGCGCTTTGGTAAAAATGTTTTTAATTTTCGAGATAATTAGCAGTTCCACCTCGAGGATATGACTTTTCGAAGGTTTTGGATTTTTTCCTGATGTTGTTTACCCGCCTTAAGTTTAGTACATCTGTAAAGTTTCATTGAGTTAGCATCAAAACAAATTCTTTCACCGTACTATCTTTACCACGCCATTTCACCCCCACAGGGGTTGATTTTCCAAAAATGGTGAAATAGGTGTTCGTTATTTTGTTAAGCTTCGTATATTTGTAAAGTTTCAATACCGAGACGTCAAAAACAATGCTTCTCCATCCTAACTTTAACACCCTATTTCACCCCTTTAGAGGTAGAATTTCAAAAAATTCTTTATTGGTACACGTTTACTCATCAAGACAAACACACCCTCCATATTTCAAATTTCTACGGCCAGCGGTTTAGGCTGTGCGTTGTCTGTCAGTGAGTCATTACAATTCTCTCTCCGTACTATATTTACTACACCATTTCATCCCTTTAGGGGTTGTTTTTTCAAAAATAATGAAACATGTATCTATTATTTTTATAACTTAGTACATTTGCAAAGTTAAATAATCGTAGCATTGGGAAAAAAATATTTGTAAACAAACTTCAATACTCCATTTCAGCCCTTTAGGGGTTGATTTTCAAAAACAAAAATATACTTAGGTGTCTATTATTTTTTTTAGCTTAGTAAATTTGCAAAGTTAAATAATAGTAGCATTAAGAAAAAAATATTTCCATACAAACTTTAATACCTCGTTTCACCCCTTTAAGGGTTGATTGTCCAAAAATAATGAAACAGGAATCTATTATTTTTTTATCTTAGTACATCTGCAAAATTAAATAATCGTAGCATAGGGAAAAAAATAATTTCATACAAACTTCAACACTCCATTTAACCCCTTTGGGGGTTGATTTTCAAAATCCAAAATAATAAATGTCTATTATTTCTTTTAGCTTCGTATATTGGCAAAGTTTCGTAACCACAGCATCAAAAAAAATTCTTCATACAAACTTCAATACTCCGTTTCACCTTACATTTTTAAAAACTTACATTTTTAAAAAATGTTGAAATAGGTGTCAATTATTTTTTTAACTTTAGTATATTCGCAAAGTTTGATAATCGTAGCATAAAGAAAAAAAAATTTTTCATACAAACTTAAACACCCCTTTTCACCCCTTTAGGGGTTGAATTGGGCAAATTCCTTTCTTAGTGTGCGTCCGCTTTTTGGTATAAAACTTTTGTCCAAAGGATGATGGGCACTTCGTCCCCGGTGCTGTATCAAGTCATGACATATGTCATTCGAAAGAACATAATAATAGCATTATTTAATTATATGACACCAACCCTGAGTGACGTGCAGGGAAAAAGATATGACGGTTTTTAGATTCCAAAAAGTGCTGTTTTCTTTGTTTTATAAAAGTATTTTATCGAATTTTATTATCGTGTATCCATTTTCTGTGACTATTTTATCACTCCCGTGTAACAATTGGATAATAATAGTTTATTAATAAACGTTTATATAGTTGTAATTATTTTAATTTTATACTGGCAAATGCCAAAATCCTTACATTGCTGATTATCGACAGTTTTTGTCTGAATAATGCCATAATATAATATCGATTTATTAATATTATCAATATTTGAAAAATTAAGCGAACTTACCTGTAAGTGAAGTCTGATTAGGATTAAAAGTTGTCTTGTCGAAGGGTTAAAGCCCGAACTAGTTTGCTTTTTTTTAATTATCTCTCCTTTTGCCAAGACAATGTAAGCGAGCGAGATAAACTTTAAATAATGGTTACAGATAAGAGTAAAGGCATAGAGCAGAGAGCAATCATAGACTAAATGCAGAGATTTTCACTTTTTAAATGCTTTCGACTTTGAAAATAGTGGTCAATTAGGCCTTCTTTGCAGAGCAAGCCATGAATCTTTATGAATTTGGCTCAAAACGTCATAATACTGCTAACGGTGTGAGATACTATCGATAAAATCGGCTGTTTCGACACAATAATGTCGAAACAGCCGATTTTATCGATAGTGTATTTATCGATGTTCTAGAAAATAATTAAGAAATCTTATTGAGAATTGCATTTATTGAGAAGGGTAGTCATGCTGAATCTCACTACAGGCCTATCCCGATCTTATTCATACTCTGCAAGACAACATACTATGGAACAAGCTCCTGGCGTACCGAGAAGCTAATGACCTCGTAAGTGACTGGCAGTACGGATTTTGCTGAAACTGGTCTACTGGTGATCTTACCACTCACATCTGTGAGACTATCGAAAACATGAGAAAGCGCTCATATCACCACCAACAGAGGATGGTAACAGAGGTAGTTTTAGTAGGTATAACCTCACAAAAACCCCCTTGACCCAGTGGCCCCCAACGCAGCCGGTTATTTTCTAGGTTTCCCCCAGTCTCAAAAAAAAAACTATCCATAATAGACAATCCATCAGTAACACTACTTTCAAACGTGTATCTTACACAATACCGATTGCAAAAACTCGTGCTTTGACTGTAGGTATTGCTTTATTATTCAATAGAATGTCAGAGTGCGCATCAAACTTAACCAGGTTAGTACCGCCTCAATCGAAAACTGCCAAGAGACAAGCTTATGCGCTTGACTATGGCTTCTCTCGGAGGCTGGATTTTCATCCGCTGAACCGCGCGTCGGATATGCAACGGCAACGGTTTGTCGTCTGCGTACCCAAAACACCAGGCTTTAGCAGATAATTACTGTGAACAAGGAAAAGCCTTGTGGAGAGCACAGACCCCTGGAGAACACCGGCCTTGATATCTTTTAAATCAGATAAAGAACCACCAATGACCACTGCTCGAATTAAATAATCCCGCTGGAAGTTCGATATCCATGCAACAAACCAAGCAAACAAGCCAAACAAAGGGAGCTTGTTTATAAGGCTTTTATGCCAAACCCTGTCGAAAGCTTTGTAGGTGTTAATGGAAACGACTAGCTTTTTCATGTTTTTCAGAGAGGACATATTCAGCTACTGGATACATAGCGACTGACATAAAATGCCTTTTATCAGACAGCACTCTTAATACTCTTTATTTCTTGCAAACCATTGCCAAAATGTTCCTTACATTTTGTCGAGTCTCATTGACATTTTTCTATGGAACAGTTGATTTTTGTCCCGAATTTCGGGTTGGTCTTATAGTAAAAGTTGTTCATAATGAAAATAATGCCTACTGTGAGCCCTTTTCGGCTTAGCGTACCCTTTATGAATAACCCTGTATTCAATAATAAAAGTGATTTTCGACATACATGTTAATAAAATTCCTTATAATAGCTTTAGAAAGCAAAAATTCAGCAATTTTTTTTTATCTTAAGACGATCATATCTTTTTCCCTGCACGTCATTCAAGGTTGAGTCATACAATTAAATAAAGCTAATATTATCATCTTTCAAATGACATATGTCACGACTTGATACAACACGGGGACGGCGCCCATACAAAAGTGCCCATTCTCCTTTGACGTTTGTAGCTTAAGCGGTTTAGGCTGTGCGTTGATCTGTTAATGTTGATGCGTTAATTCAACACTCTGTTTAACCCTTTCAGGGGTGGATTTTCAAAAAATAATGAAACAGGTATCTAATATTTTTTTTAGCTTATTACAATAGCAAAGTTAAATAATCGAAGTATTAGGAAAAAAATATTTTTATACAAACTTTAACACTCCGTTTAACCCTTTTAGGGGTTGATTTTCAGAAAACAAAAAAATAAGTGTCAATTATTTTTTTTAGCTTAGTATATCTGCAAAGTTTCGTAGCCACAGTATCAAAAAAAAAATCTCCATACAAACTTCAATACTCCGTTTCACCCCTTTAGGGGTTGATTTTCAAAAAACAAAAAAATAAGTGTCAATTATTTTCTAAAGTTTAGTATATTTGCAAAGTTTCATAACCACAGCATTAAAAAAAAAATCTTCATACAAACTTTATTGCTCCGTTTCACCCCTTTAGGGGTTGATTTTTAAAAAATGTTGAAATAGGTGTCAATTATTTTTTTAACTTTAGTATATTCGCAAAGTTTGATAATCGTAGCATAAAGAAAAAAAAATTTTTCATACAAACTTAAACACCCCTTTTCACCCTCTTAAGGGTTGAATTGGGCAAATTCCTTTCTTAGTGTGCGTCCGCTTTTTGATATAAAACTTTTGTCCAAATTTGAAGTTTGTAGCTTAAGCGGTTTAGGCTGTGCGTTGATCTGTCAGTCAGTCACGACCTTCACTTTTATATATATTGATATAGTATAGATAAGTCCGCGTTTGACCACCAACTCATCTCTCTAACTCTCTAATTGTAGTGGTAGGGCTCTTTTGCAGAGCCCGCCTGGGGAAGTACCACGCCTTTGCTTTTATTCCACCGCCAAGCAGTAATGTGCAAACAATACTGTGTTCCGGTTGGAAGGGCATTGTTTCCAGTGAAATTACAGGGCAAATGGGAGATTAAACAACTTATATCTCAGGGTGACGAGCGCAGTGCTGTGCCGCGCAGGGTTTTGAATTCTGCGAGTTCAAAATTCTGGGTAGCGCAGACCTGTTATGGGCAAACGTGACGTTTAACATCAGGCGAGCGATTTGCTAGTCTCGTCACTCATGTACATTAAAAAAAAAAAAAAACTCGCCTGTTGGTAAGCGACGATATGGTCGAAGATGAAGCACGTTCGCTCGTTCAGGCGACCCGCTAGCTTGTTTGCCATCTATGACATAAAAAACATACATACAAAAAAACATCGTTTCGGTTAAAGCATAAATTTTTCCTTTTCTTGTTCAGTCGAATAAAAAGAGATAGAACCTTAGGTAGGAAGTACCTTGAAGACCAATAGATGTGACATCAAAATTTATTGTGTGTTAAGTAGTGACCTGTGACCTTTTACTTGTTAGCATTGGAGTAGTAGTTTGATCTTTAGGCCTTGAAATGTCTCGTTAAGCATGTGAAATTATGTCTATTGTTCTGTAGCTTTTTTATGCTAATGAGCGAGAAGATGAGCAAGCAAGCTTGTATGAATTATTTCCTGTATGCTTGTACCGATGTAAGTAGCTTGTACTTATAAATAGACTGGCAACGCGCTGCGGTTTCACCCGGGCGGTGATTGAAAACGGGGATTTTTTTTCTATTTGTTAATCAAATACATAAGTTACTTCCTTACCAAATTTCATTAAATTCGTTCAGCTGTTGCGATAAACATCCAAACTTTCACACTTATAATATTAAATAAAATAAGGATACGTTCAAATGCTTCTCAAATTAATAAAAGGTAAACATAAAATTTTAAATTAAAAAAAAAATGTTTATCTTTTCTTTATATTGTGTTTATAATTTCGTTTCTAGTCGTGTATCCGAACACCCTGTATATTTGAGGACTACTAATTACTAGGTGGCACCTATCTTAATTGCCATCCGAGTGGTCGGCTGATATTTTTTTCTATTAGAAATGATGCAATCAAGATGATTTACTGTCAGGTTCAAAGTTCTCTTTGCCACATCTTTTCGAGTGGGGTCTAGATTGTTCTGGTCGTTAAATACGAAATGTCAAGTCACCAGTTGAATTAGGTGTCACCTCGCCAAGGTTATGCTGATAATATGGAATAATTAAAAAATACAAAAATGTCTCGTTTTATTTGTACCGCACTACTTTGATCAGGTAAAACGAATAAAATAACGTAAGAAATTTTAAAGTACAATTAATTTTAAAACCAAAAAAACTGCATGTAATATATTGAAAATCATGTGAAAGGCCAGTGAAAATGAGCTTTAATAATATTGTTTTTCCCAGCAATTTAAAATTATAAATTTAAATTTTAAATTAGTAATTTATATAAGTAGGTTTTTCTCCTTTAGGTGCACATTGCAGCTAATACATTGAAAATCATGTGAAAGGCCAGTGAAAATGAGCTTTAATAATATTGTTTTTCCCAGCAATTTATAATTAGTAATTTAAATTTTAAATTAGTAATTTATATAAGTAGGTTTTTCTCCTTTAGGTGCACATTGCAGCTAAATTATGACTTATTATTTATAGTTATGAAAAGTCGCAATCGACTAATTTGCTAATAAAATACGTTCCCGACCCGTGGTCCAACCGCTATGTCCAACAGGTTGGACCATTTTTTTTTTTTTTTTTTTTGTTGACCCAGTGGAAATCCTTTATGGATACCCCTAACCCGGGGGAGCCGGGGTTATGTGGGAGTCTCCGCCCTGCGGCGGCATACCCACTAAAACCACTGGGAAGTTTACCTCATTCCCTTGTGGCCGGGGGCAGCGGGGTTCCCTTTCGGAGTCTCCGCCACCCTCAGCCAGGGTCGGCCCTTCGGCCCCGTCTTCCGAGCGTCAAGAGAGGGACGGCCCTGGTCACCCAAGGCCGCCCCCAGACGTGTGGAGCCAGTGCAAGCCAGCGGAGAGCCCCCCGACCCTCCGCCAGTGGCCCCACTACGGAGAGGGAAGGAGGCGATGATCGGATCGCCCCCTCCTCCCTCCCCGTCGTCTGCGCCGGAGCGGATCCTGCGGGAGTCGTCCTCCCCGATCCGCCCCGCGGCCCCTTCTGCGACATTACCTCTTCGCAGAAGGAGACCACGGCCTGCCACGATCTCTCGCCGCCGAGCATGGCTTTCACCACGCCCGGCAACGAGCGATCCCCTCCTCCTTCCCTTGCACTCCCGACCGCGACCCACACGCGGCGAGGAGCACAAGGAAAACCCCCCCTGGTGGTCCGAGCCATCGCTCAGACCCCGGCTCATCCGCTGTGCCCTCTGCTAATCAGCCCTCTGCTGCCAGAGGGACACGCGGAAGGGCCCACCGTGTCGGGTTATTAGCCACCGTGCGGTAATACTGCATAAATGCATATGTCCCTCTGACTGCATAAAAGCTGCAGTATTACCGCACGCTGTTGCCCAGGGTGCACCACGTGGAGGTTACCCGACCTAGCACCCCCAACAGGTTGGACCACGGGTAAGTAAAACTAGAAAAAACTAAAACTAAACTAAACTAAAGAAAAATGTCAATGACACTTGACAAAATGTATGGAACAGCTGATTTTTTTTTCGCGAATTTCGGGTTGGTCCCATAGTAAAAGTTGTTCATAATAATGAGTACTATGATAACCTAGAATATGTCAAGTGTCTAACCAGTCAGCCCGTATAAGACTAGACTAAGACTATTAGACATGGGCAGAGTTATGTACACATATTGATACATATTTCTTCCGTATTTTAAATTTAGGGAGTCGTATTCAGTAAGACGTATTTGCTGATTTGTACTCTAATATTTAGTTGCTTTTTTATTTAAATTTTTATATCTTTTAGTTTAGATGATCACTACATTGTAATTTCTTACTTTCAGCTAACATTGAGTCCTATTCGTTTCAGGTTCGAGTATGCTAGAGACCCTGAGGTACAACCGAGAGACCCTGAAGGGCGCGCACAGAAGGATCATCGATTTGGCCAACACACTAGGGTTGTCCAACGCTACCATATCGCTTATAGAAAGAAGGGTGTCGCAGGACAAATATATACTGTTTGGAGGCATGTTTGTGACACTCGCTGTGATTGTGCTAGTTATTATGTACTTGACGTAACATACATGCCTAATCAACGGGCCGAGTGCCTCTAAAAAGGCGGTAGGACGCCTCTGACATGAAACCATAGCAGTGTAAGCTAGGTATCTGTTTAAATGTGAATCCTATACATACAGGGTTATTCATAAAGGGTATGCTAAGCCAAAAGGGGTTCATATTACTCATCATTATGAACAACTTTTATTATGGGACTAACCCGAAATTCGCGAAAAAAACAATCAGCTCTAAATGTCAATGAGAAAATGTATGGAACAGCTGATTTTTTCGCAAATTCCGGGTTGGTCCCATTGTAAAAGTTGTTCATTTATCTTACTTCACTTATCATTATAAGTGCTATGGGCCCTGTTCGGCTTAGCATACCCTTTATAAATAACCCGGTATAGTTTGACCTGGACCATTATTTCAAATGACTTCCGAAAACTGCTTCTGCTGTAGCATTTGTAAAATAGTATTGGTTTTTAAAACGACTGCCAAACGATGGTACGACTGGAACTAAAGTAGGTATGTATACTTATTTTCTTACAAAACAAGACAAAATATTTAGGACAATAGAATCGACTTCAAAAGTGTTATTCCTATATTTCACCTTATCTTTTTACCGTATAGCGTAAAAAAGTATTTTCTTTCGTATCGGTTTTTTATCTATGTGGGTTTTAGGGCAACACCAATCAATCGACTGTCGAGCATGAAAAAATAGAACAGTCTACGTCTACGTGAATCCTCCGTTGTTACCATACAAACAACGGATGATTGACGACTGATCAATAATTCTATTATCGGTCGACCGTCGATCGCCAGCCCCCCCCCCCCCCCCTAGCCATGTTGCAGTTCTGTAAAATTGAAACGCTATAGAAAAATAAAATAAAAATGTATGGGAATGACATTTGTCATAGAATATAGAATCTATAAATAATTTATAGAAATGTGTTTTCATTCCTTGTTCTAGTTTTCTATAGCGTTCTATTATGGAAATGCAACTTGGCTAGGGGGGCTGGCAGTGCAGGTTCCCTTTGTTCCAAACATTAGTAAAGGTGTGAATAAACGACCCATGATAACGTGGGCCGCGCTATCGCTGACACGTTAAATGCACCATAAAGAAACCGTGGGTGAAACTTATGTGTGTAGTGTTGCCAGCACATTCCTATTTATTTGTATTATAATTTGTGTTAATAAATGTTGTATTACGGTGATAAATCAAAATAAGTACCTACGAATGTAAATACATATGCGTTATTTGTAATATTGTATTAAAATTTTATATTATTCAAATAATGACTTTAATTTATTATCATCTTTAATTTTGATCTCTACTTACGTCAGGTAGGCAGACACACCCGATAAACATTTTCAAAAAAAATAAGTAGATAAATATTCATATAGGAAATAATGTAAGTGAAATATACAAAGGAAAATCTACTTTTCTTGGTTATGAGTAACACAAATGCTACGTTGTTTGACGTCCGGACACATCGCTGTTTCCTACGACTCATGCTGACAATCTAACAAAAAACAATCTCAAATAGGCAGCTTTTTCAGTTAAAGAAATATGTTTCGCTCGCATTTATGACGGTCATACTCGCAGAAAATTAGAGACAGCGACGGATATAAGTAATATGATGACTTAGCGAAGTCACAGATTACTAGGAAAGGCGATGGCTTAACTTTACGATGTCTCATTCCAACACTGGCCTTGCCATTCCAGTTCAACCACAAATTATATTAGACGTTACAAAGAAACATTGCTCAGTGGAAGTCGAAAGTGCTGCCCGCAACAAAACACGGGCTTTCAGAGTTAGGGGTTGTTATTTAGGAGTTAGGTGTACGAGAGTACGAGTCTACCATAATCGTTGACGATCAATTGAAAAGCTTTGAAAGCAAACTCAAATATAATATATCAACATTAATTTATTGTCACATTCACATTCATTTCTTCTGTTCTCTCGTTTCTTCATCGCAGCACGGCAGCTGCGGCTCGACATGTGGGCAAGCGAAGGCCACGTCTTCTTCCCTGTTGGGTGAGCACAGTTCCGAGGAATCCGACCGCGGGTGTGCGCACTCGTCGACGGCGGGGTACGCGGCTAGAGGGTAGTCGGCACTGCGCGCCGCCGCGGGGGAGATCTCGGTGATGTCGCGACGGAGCTTCTTCACTTTCTCGTATGCGTCCTTCGATAGACGCATGTGTTCTGGCACCTGTTGGAAGAACAAGTTAGAATAGGTACTTTCTATAAAAACTTAATCTAACGTTTGCTTTTGCTTCCTTGGAAACAAGTCAGAAGTGGGATCATCAAAAAACAGCGCAACTATAATAAATAAAACAAACTATTGATCTTTTAGGCTCTTCAGTAAGTAAATATTGTAAATAAAGTTACGTATTTTCTATGTAAGTAGTGCTATTAAAACTTTGCGGTGTTTTAACTTGAGTAGCCAAGACATTTCTATTGGCAAAAAAAGCTCATAAATATTATAAAATGTCGTACACAAACGCGTTTGTTTACCTATAGGTCACACTTTTGCTTGTATACGTGGACGTGGGCGTGGGTGGGTGCGTGGGCCCGCTTTCGAGTTATAGTTCCAGGCCCGCTTTTAAAATAGTCAAAGTTTCCAGACCTATTTTGTTTCGGAAGGGAGATTTTATTAGCTAAGCGAGTTACCTCCTTGCTGTCTATGCCATAAGAGCCGAGGTAGCCCGGCAGCTGCGGGCGCTCCGGGCCGTCCTCGAAGTACGCCTGCGCCTGCGCGCTCGGGACGACGTCGTACGCGCACACGTCGCCCGCGCGCCGCGCCGCGCGCTCCTTGTAGTCCTGTACAGCGCGAGCGGAGGGAAACAGCTAAGTGCATGAAACATGCGACAATACTTTCGAGATCTTTCATGCAACAATATCTAACAAGGGAGATTCTGAAATTCGAAATTGATAGACTTGATTTACCGACATTATTGACAGCGGTTTTGGTTCGTAGTAAATAAGTACTTACAATCAACTAGGTACATGCCAGAAATTACTAAATAGGTAAATATAGATCTTGTTATACCTTTTTAATATCGGTATATCTATGTCTATACGTAGGTACAAGATATTTCAAAAAAGTAAAAACAGAAGACGTAATTTATGTTGCTAATGCTTTCCATAATTCCTTCCATTGGTCTCCATTCTGTGCTAACTCCTACAATAGTTTTCACAAGATCCATAGAACATACTACAATCATTTTCTTAAAATAATCATGCTCGTCGGGATTTGTGGGGATAGTACGATAGTGCCAATGTTTGAGCTAAGCTTAATTCGTACCGCCTCCTTCAGCTTCTCGCAGAAGTCGGGGTCGTCGTTGTAGCGCGGCTGGTCGGCGGGCGCGCGGTGCTCGTCCGCCGCCGGCCCGCTGAAACACACCACCTTCTGGTGGTCGTCCTTGGCGACGCCGGACTTTAGAATGCCTTTCAGAGGCAGGACGGCGTCGCATATTGGTTTGCTGTAAGTTTGGTGATATTTCTTATGATATTAATATTGTTTTGAAAAAAATAATTAATTTCATTTATTTCCATGTTACAGGTCAAATTAATTATAAAAACACTAAAGGATAAATCACAAAAATTGAAAAATAAAACCGTTTAAAAACAAACACAATACAAAAACTATAACTTTTTGCCCACAATAACAAATAGTTTTTTTCCTACTTTAGTGTGATTTAGTAGAGAATAAGAAATAAAACACGATCGACGATTGGCATAGCTCTATGGTAGCGAATTCCCTTATAAGTCGGACGTTCTCGATTCCAGCTCTGGCAGACGTTCGAATGAATCAAGATACGTCAAGGTGTTAGTTGTCCATGTCTTTGTAATGTTCTTTGGTATGTATTCTATTGAATCCTTGACACAAGGAATCCTAGTGCCTTACCTCTGGCGAACCATCCTCAGCGAGTTGTCGTACGAGATGCGGTCGGTGGTGAGCGGCGGCGTGGACGGGCGCGCCGGGACTGCGCTGCCCTCCACCACGTCCAGCGCCTGCAGGCAGCGCTGCATGTCGCTCGGATGAGCCACCGCGGCCTGTCCGATCTTCAACATCTGAGCTCGCCTTTCCGCTGCGTGCTCTTCGCAAATTGCACCCTAACAACATGTAAAATTGGTACTTAAAAAGTGTTTTTAAAAATCAGCACTTAAGTATTGCATTGTCATCGGAGTTAAGTTACACAGGTATACCAAAGAAGGATGGCGACGCGTGACCCAGTTGAATAAAAAAAAAACCAGGCCCCGTTCATTAATGTTATTACCATATGATTGTTTTAAATGATAATATTTCTCTAATTATTTTATAGGTCTCGTATATTTTTGGAAGTAGGGACTCAAAAGTTCAATTTTTTAACAAATTATTGCAGGTTCGTTAAATAAAACGCAATGCCAGCGTATTGCGTTTTATTTCATTCTGTCGTCAGTCATCTATCAGTAATGTCAACTAATGTCACGTCATTTTCAGTAGTCAACCGTCATCTCGACAATCGTGTTATTCTAAAGGCACACACACCGGCACTGCCGCCGGCAGGCCGGCGGGTATTCGAGCCGCCGGGCTTGCTGCACACACGACCCGCCGGCATGGCCGGCGGGGTGTAATGGTGCTATACGGCATGTGCCGGCGGCTTGCATATGCCGGCGGCATGGCCGCTCGGCAAAAACCCAGCGGCACTGCCGCCGGTACTGTGTGTAGTAGCCTTAACCGAACGAAGTTTCCGCAGTGTTTGCATTAGTTGTTGATTTACCGAAGATTTGGCCTGATAATATTCCTCTCTGACGACCCTGCTTTTCACGAGACACACGGCATTCCCTCTGGACTAAAGATTTGCAAGTGATTTGATCTTTGTTGAAAATGGCTCTGCGGTGTATAAATTGCGGTTACGCATAACTCGTATTCAAAAACATTAATCATGTAAATAAAGCTATTAGTGAAACGCATTTTTTAGACTTATACTCGTATTTAAACCTGACGCAATCACAATACAGCTGCGTTTACAGTAGGTATGTAGTTATTTAGGTAATAATCATAATAACATCATTTAGTACCTACACCATTTAACCTTTGTCAATTATTTTCTCCCAACTTCTGTACATTAAATACTATTTGTATACGTATTCTTGTAGCATAAGTTATCATTGCTAAAAGTATCTCTAATGAACGTAGCTTGCAAATGTTAAAACGGCTGGGTAAATCAATGTATGGGACGTCGCCATTGTTCTTTCCGCTGATCAGACATCGGGAAGTTCAAAATTCAGTTGCAAGATTTGATCTTAACAAACATACATTGCAAGTTAATAAAATCTTAATAAAAACTTGTAAATAAGCCGATTAATTGTTATTTAGTTAGTTCTGGCATAACGCTTTTTTATTGTAAATTTCGGAGAGGCCATCGGCCCCTTAAATGTAGTTTCAACTAGCTTGGGAGCCTTTGGGCTTCATTGGTATTGCTTAATTTTAAACTATGTCACAAATAAACTATTTGATTTGAATTAATTCGTGTGCCTTAGGAATATCCAGCAGAGCTATTTTCGTTTTTACAGATCAGTCCAAATTTCCCAATAGCACACCGCAGTAAATTTTGAAACAAATAATAAAACTTGAAAGCTCCAGTAAAATATTTTTCAAAACTTCCAACACTTTCGTATGACATTAAAACTTTGCAAAAGTAGCACTAACTAAAGTGAGGGAGCCGCTGCGATAGTGTCAGTAAAGTTCAATAAACTAGAACGAAGAAGGGATTGTACAATTGGGAGTTCTAGTTCGAGTTAGCCAAGAAATATTGCTACTGACAAAATTTCTGACAAGTTTATCAAAGTCTCCAGAAATATATTATGCTAGCTATGCATCACGAAACTGGCTAGACTGGAGCATCGAAAAATAAACTCTATGGCTTATATTCCGAAGTTGTTGCAGTTTAATGTTTCAGAAAAGATCACTAAATGTCTTGAATTAGAGAGAGATACTGATCCAGTGCTGAGTTCGTTTAGCTATGTCTGCTGCGACCTGTACCTAATGGGCGACGAACTAACGAGGGAAACCGGTAAACGGCTGTCAGCTATATGTTTGGCACATTTTTACACTTGTGAAGATATACAAACGTGAGAAGGAATCTATATCTTCAATGCGCGAACAAGACAGCTGCTGACCATTTACCTCTGCTTTAATTTGAATCCCTACCTCAAGATCAGTCTTCAAATTGCCCTCCCGCATGTGGTAGTTGCGCACGTTATCTATCACCTCCGGCGGGAACTTGTCCTCGTTGGCCGCCATGTAGCGGTACACGTAGAGATCGCACCCGAGGATCCTGAACCGGTGCTTGAACGAGTATACTAGCCCTCCTGAAACATTGATTCATATAAGTATTAATAAAATGTTATACAACTTATCCATTACTATCTCCGTCTAACCGTTTCATCCGAATTAACGGAATAAAAAGTAGCCCATGTCAGGTCTGGATATAAGCTCCCTTCATACGAAATTTCGCCTAAATCTGTTGAGCCGTTTTGAGCAGCATATTGAGCAACAAACATTCAAACTTTGACATTTATAATATTAGTAGGACAAGAAGGCCGGCTGCTAAATGTAGTCTATGACATAAGAGAACGACATCTCTACCTGGATATGAATATAACGACACATTTCAACTTCAAGATCTGACAAGGTGGTTAGAGTAGGTACAAGAGGTAATGCCGTGGAAGAGTGCGAAAGCGTGCCCATAGTCCCGGCGGATAGCGTCAAGGGGGAACACCCCAGGGTTTTTCAGTGGGTAGGCCGCCAGCAAGGCGGAGACTCCCACATCACTACCGTGCTCCCCCCGGAGCCGGTGGTATCCATAAAGGATTTTCCCTGGGTCAAAAAAAAAAAAAAAAAGGTACAAGAGTTAATAACAAAAACCAACAAACAAAACAAGCGTGCTCCATCGTAGCCCGCATCGTTACTTACCATCAGGCGAGATGCACTGAGAAAAAATATAGCCATCAAAATTCCGATGAATTCACCTAAAGTACGGAGCATACCGATAATCACCAAAAAGTACGATCATACGATGTTTAGCACAAGTTTTTAGGGTGAGAACCATATATTATGATAGTTGTCACCGTAAAAATTGGTGCTAATCATCGTACTTTTTGGTAATTAGGTATCACTATGCTCCGTACTTTAGGTGAAATTTTTCTCAGTGTTGCAAACGCAGGCCTATTACTGAATAATCAAAAAACTTATACACCCGAAAAACATTACCCTCCGAATGAACAGTCGGGTAACGGGGTAAGTTACGTAAGGCCGTACCTAAACGTGTTTCCGGTAATCATTTGATTTACTGATACTCAAAGTCTCAGAGTGAAATGTTCAGTGTCCATGAGATCAATTCTGATTTATTACGTTCTAGTTTGACCTAGGTAAATGTTAAATTAATTTCCAAAAGAATACTCGATGTTCGATACGTTTTCGTTTCGTATACCAATAAAAACTTCTTCAAGGTAGGTAATTGAATAAAGCCTTACGAAAACAAAATTAATTTCCAATATAATAGAATAGGTATACCTCGTATTATTGCTGAGGGTTGGTGAGTGGGTACAAATAAGGGATTTTTATGGTAATGATTGGTGATTAGATAAGAAAAAGATCGAAGTTTTGTTCGTTAAGCAAAGTCAGCATATCGATTAGCAATTTATTGCCTAAGAATAACGATGAGGTAGATATCTGAACATTGTTAGTCTCTTTATTTCGATTGAAATAATCTTAGGTAAAATCTTGTGCATGAATAATTTTATGCGGACAGCCATGAGCCATGTAAGTTGATAAAGTAGGTAATATACTGTAAAATAATCCAACGGTTGGGATTGGAAGCGCATTGCCTCCGAAACTTTGTCATCCTAATGCCAGACTTTCGGGCGGCTACAGGCTATCTAGATTATGCTTTTTGCCGGACGACGGGACAAACTTTATTTCTTAACAATTCTACTCGTAGCAAGCTACGAGCGGCTACGAAACCTCGAGCGTATTTACAATCCTAATTCACCGGAGGCAAACTAAGAATTCGACATATTTAGGTACCTAAATACATAGTTGTTCATTGTAACTGCCGAAAAGCTGCCAGAAAATGCCTACTTATGCAGGAAGTTTCGATTACTTAATAAAATGCTTTAAATTGCATTGTCATTTATCGCCCTTTTAAATTATTTATCTTTTCTTTTTTTTTTAACTTTGACTACGGTACGGTACGGTTGGTACGGTATGAGATGTGGGATTAATTTATTTTGTCCGAATATGGCAGAAATGAAAATAAAATCGAGGTAGCACATATTTTAATTAGGAATTATAGATATAATACTTAAATACATACAATTAATTACGATACATAAGAACATACATTACCTACACACATTTACATAATTTTACATTTGGCAATATGAATACAGTAGAATATTTAATTTATACCTACTAATTACAATAGATACATAAAATACTTAAATAAAACAAACAAAATTAAAAACAAAGTTCATACATATTACATACCTACCTATAATATTGACACAAAGCGATTCCAACTCAGCATATTCCAGCACTATGAATACAGGGTAATTCATAAAGGGTATGCTAAGCCGAAAAGCGCTCATAGTACTCATCATTATGAACACCTTTTACAATGGGACCAACCCGAAATTCGCGAAAAAAAATCAGCTGTTCCATAGAAAAATGTCAATGACACTCGACAAAATATATGGAAAAGCTGATTTTTTTTCGCGAATTCTGGGTGGTCCCATAGTAAAAGTTGTTCATAATGATGAGTACTTTGACCCTTTTTGGTTTAGCATACCCTTTATGAACAATCCTGTATAGTTATAAATGGATATGGATATCGTACAGAAATATGCTGCGCCAGTCCATCTTCCGTACTTACCAATATAAAACATATCCGGCGTGTAATAAGTCGGGAAGTTCGGATCAGAGTCCGGTGTTTCCAACCGCATAGCTTTTAGGAACTTGCCCTCCTTTATACCAGAGTTGCGGCGCGGCACTTCCCCTATTTTGATTTTGCCGTCCGCAAGACTGTAGGACATGACGAACCGCCGCCCCTGGTCCTCGGGGCTGATCGTGTCGAGCTTGCATAGGTAGCGAAGGTTCTACGAAATGAAAAGACAATCATTGGTAATTGAGTTATTTTTAATAATAAAATAACACAATTTTACATACCTATTTATAACTGCTTCAGAAACTAAATCATATTTTCTTTAAATGAGCGTTTAATGATAGCATTTTAGTGATTTTATTATTTTCATTATGGCTCATCTTGTGTATGTAGGTATTTACAGAAATATGAACATAATTATTATACAGCTGATTATAGTTTTTTTATAATTCGACGTAGAAGTAGGTGCTTACACGGAGAATTTCACTGTTATATATTATAGAACACCTCTCAAACTGAAATAAACCGAGTAGGCACTTCTTGCTCGCTCTCAACAAGCCAATTCAGCGGCCGCTACCCGTAGATAAGTAAGTTTCTATCTAAAAATAGACATAGACGAAAATAGATACACAAGTTTGAACATTTTTTTCTAGTCACTTTTTCTGTGGCTTAATAATAATTGAAATTATATTACCCACTATATTTGCTGAACAATATCTCCAATCCTTGTCAAAGTACAAAACAAAATAAATACGCAAGAGAAACCTACAAAACAATTTGAACTTTTTTTACGATGACCAATGACCATTGTACTTTTACGATACCTAACTTGATATTTATTGCCAGTGAGAGACATAACTGGCCGAGCTATTTCATTTCAGAGCAATTCCGAGACTAGAAAAACTCATCTCATCTCGCATCTGAAGTTACATTAGCAAGATACGGTACTCGCATCGTTTAACTAAGTAAGTAAGAGCAAAAAACAAAGAAACAGTCGCTATTTCCTTTTGTTTAAAAAAATCTTCATTCGAGAATTCTTATTATAAGCATAGGTTTCTTGTAAAATTGGCAAGGGAAAGGACACAGTAATGTTTTCAACACCTGACGTAAAAGGAGGTGTACTGATAACACCTCCTTTTTGCGTCAGGGGGTTTCAGATTAAGAGTGTGTGTCTGTCTGTGACATCCGAGCTGCCAAACCAGTGATTGAAGTGATGTGTATCTAGTGATTGAATTGAGTGAAACAAGCCAAACTATTTTCCTGATTGATCAAAAGTTTTCCTAATTTGAGAAGAGTTCAGTGTCCGTTACTGTCCATTCCTACTTAAAGATAATTTTAAAAACGTTTTGCGCAACTTATCACCAACAAACTATTACTTAAAATGATATAAATCTTCAAAAAAACGCAAATCGTTACCTATTTTAGTCTTTAGGCTATGGATACCTCAGAATGCTATAGCAATCGGAAGCGAATTAGTATTTGAGTAGAAGTGGGGTCAATGCGGGCGAGGCGGTCCCCGGGGCCGGCTCGTCTGACATTATTAGACTAATGCCGGGAGATACCTGCCTTACCTACGTTCTGATGATTTAAGTAATCTAAGCCCGGTGACATTAAGTCGCGAGGTTTCCTATGTAGGGTAAGTAATAAGATACCATTAGATATAGGTAGGTACATATTAAGGTTGCCATCGGGTTTCTTCCGTGGTAGTTAGAAAGTTAGACATGGGTTATTTAGTCTTAAAACTGAACGCCTCTCTCTAAAATGAATTGTCACAATTTACAAATTGTTCGTCTTCATTGGTCGTTAAGACATTTGATTAGTTTAGTAGACACTAGTATACATAGACATAGACATAGTAGATTAGTATAGCCATTCATGTTAAGATAAGGTGATCTCAACTTTTGTTGTAATTTTTTTCAGGAAAGCAAGCACAAAATGTTGAAAAATGTTCATGGAATTTTGTAGGCGAGCAAATTAGTAGCAGGTAATACAAATTTTGAGTTGTAACGTGAGCAAAATTTATCAGGTCGAGGTCGGGTTAAATTGGCTGGTTACGTTGGGTTGTAGATAAAGGGGTCGCGGGTTCACAGTCCGGGTGAACTTGGTACCTACTAATTGTAGAAGTGTTTACTGATAAGCTTTGCAATATGGGCTGTATTACGAAAACACTCGGGACGGAATAGCGGAAAATTACATTTCCAGCTCCATGAAACATTTAGAAGTATTTCCATCAAAACGAGACGCCAGGGACCTTATTCTTGGGCGCTCGAGATTACTCCTGTCGCTCCCACTGTCATGACATTTCAGTTCAGAGCGACAGTGACCGAGATAATAACTCACTCGCAAGAATAGGGCCCCAGATAGGCGGAGTCACGAGACTTAATTCCCTCGGATCTTTGTTGAGCACGACTGCAACTTTAATTGAGTCTGCAACAAACTCTCAACTTAAACATCAAAGAATAATTTATAATGTTCCTTGGAGATTTCTGTTAACTTTTTCTGCAGGTTTTGAAGATTTTTGTTTGGGTATTATTATAGTGTTGTTGGCTTCCTCGATAGTGTTACTAAGCTTTGGGCGTTAGGAAAAGAATAATCAACAGATATGAAGTAAAAATAAAGAATGCTTGCTTCACTATCTTGTTCTAGGATTCTAAAGTTGATTTAGCTTTATCGTACAAACTTATACATAAAGCAAATAATATAATATGCCTAATAGTTTATTAGTCTAATAGCTGGTCATCATCATCATATTTAAGAGCGTTATTTTTTGTATCTACGAGCAGTAGCGGATCCAGAGAAGGAGGGGGTTTCAAGGGGCTCAACCCCTCCCCCCCCCCCCCCCCCCCAAATCACCCCAAATATCTGCCTTAGACATTTAGGCCTGCCCTAGGTTATGCGTATATCTCACGAAATCAAATTTTTTTCATTGCATAGAATACTCACCTTGGCTGCGTTCAGATTATATTTTATCATGTCCTTATGCGGAGGCTTGGGTATCAAGCCGAAGCAGGACTGGAGGGAATCTTCTGGTGATCCGATACCGATGTGCGGCGGGAGAGTCTGCGAAAACATATATGTAGATAGACAAACTTATATGGTTTACACTAGGAATTGCCGCAAGATCACCAGCATTTCCTCTCGAAATATAGCGAATTATGTTAAGGCGCATGTAAAGTCTAACAAAATGTTATGGAAGGGCCGCAAAAACCGCATTTCTCGCTTAAACCATGGGTTACGGTGATGGTTATTAAAATTTATTTCCAACATAGCTACGAAACCTTACCACGAGCGTACCATGCTATGATACAAACTTGACAGTTTATTTCATGAGGTCCGTGGACCGGTCAAAATATCCTCTCCCTACTCAACTATTTTAGTTGAGATTTTACTAAAATGCGAAAGTGATTTGATTGTTATCCTATCAATTCATCATCATAAAATTTTGCATACATGTTGTCAAGGTAAGGTACAGAAAAGGGGGAAAAGGGAAATAATTTAAATCTACACCAATATTATAAAGAGTAAAGATTTGTATTTTTTGATGTTAGTAACGAAAACTCAAAAACTACTGGACCGATTTCAAAATTATTTCACCAACATCAAACCCGTGCAAAGCCGGGGCAGGTCGCTAGTAACAAATAATAGACAAGTTCTTACCTTCGGAAACTCCTTTGCCGGCTTGCGTTCGACTACAACTGGCGGAGGCTGTTCTATGTTCAGCATTGTCCTGCGGTATAGACATAACAAGTTTTAGAATTGGACGCAACTCTGGAACTTTGAAACATATTTTCTGGTTCATTTCTTGTACCCTTAGGATATAAAATAAAGAAAAACCTTCGTTTTTTCGTAGGTTTTACTTACAGTTACAGTTGGTGTGGACTTAAGTGGGCTAATGATGATTATATCTTGTATAATGAAGAGGGTTCTGTATGCCACTGTAGTTCAGTTATGATAAACTTATTTACTAAAAACACCTAGACTTTAAGAAAAAAAATCTAGATCACTTAATAAATCTAGGCAGGTTAAGAAACCATTAAAAGCAAAGCCGTAAAACTACAGCCGTATTAATGTTTGATTTTCATTTATTAGGAGGCTTATACACAAGCCAAAGTAACGTTTCTTATACAAGGAAAACTATGTACTATTATACGATACCATTGGGTACTCATTTTAATTTCGTTTTTGGACAAATGCCATACCCTATCCGCCACCCACACCGAATGCTTTTAATGTTTTACGGAATAATAATAAATGATGCTGCCAAAGGGTTGCCAGCTCCTAAGTTACAAGAAATCTGGGATTTTTTATTCTTACTTATTACACAAAACATTTTTACTTAGGTTGACAAATACCAATAAATCATTTACGATCACGTGAAAACCATGACAAGAAGAATGTAAAAAAGAATGTAATGCATTTTGATCCTCTTTTTTTAAACACAATAGTATCTACACACACGGCGTTCATTTGGTTGTTTGTTTGTCATTTGGTCCGATGTTTTTTTGTTTTACCGTAGTTTATTTATTTTTCCGTATTTCATTTCTGTATGTCATGTCTGTTTAGTTTTAAATATGAATAGCATTAAAAAAACCTACTAAGCTGGTCTGGTATACTGGTCATGTAGATTTTTTTTCTCGTGGCTTCTCAAGGCTTCTTAGAAGAGCCAAGTCGGTTTCTCTTGTCAACAACAACAAAAATCTTCTCAGTCTTCGATTTTTCTTGTTTATAGATTGCTAGCTCTATTCTTAGTCGTACTTCGATCTATATTTAATTGCCACTAAGCGCCATTGTCCGTAATTACACAGAACAACAATCTTATTTACTCACAGTCGAGTTTTCTTAGATAATTTTACAATTAGGTACTCTTGCTGCGCCCTGCGATTTTACGTGTCATCCAAAAGTCGTAAATTTTTCGAGATAAATAGTAGCCTATATGTTAATCCAGGGTATACTCTAACTCCACAATATCAAATTTTATAGAAATCCCTTCTTCCTTTATTCTGCGGTTGAATAACAGACATGCAAACATTCATATTTATAATATTGGTAAATTATCAGAACTACTCAGGATATACAAAGCACTCGTAGATTCTTTGAATTTTGCGTCACCAAACCATAGGTGTCACAGACAGCCCCCTATGCAGAGGATGCATGGAGGCAGAAGAAACGGCCAGGCACGTGCTCCTGGAGTGCGATAGCGTGGCATCTCAAAGAGCGAAGTTCCTGGGAGCACCGGGAACCCTGCGGGAGGCCTGCAGCGGGACGCGCAAGCTGCTGGACTTCCTGGAGGACATCGGGTGGCTGGAGTAGCTGCCGTCACCCGTTCACGCAAAAAGGGCCGATCACCGGCCTAGTTGCGGAAAAGAGCCCGCTCACCAAGTACCAAGTACCAAGTAAGTAAGCGTCACCAAACCTATCAGAAGGGTATTAAAGTCTGATGAAGATGGTGAATGCTTAGAGTAAATTATAGATTATGTAACAGCGAAGTACTTTCTCTTTTTAATTATTATTTACCTACTTATTTTTCTAGAACTTTAGCACTAATGCATATTTATATAGATACATTATATATATAGATACTTATTACTTATGTGAAATCAATATCACGGATTTAATTACGATTCAAATCACAATAACAATTTTTAAACACAATTGCTTCTTATATCCCGTTTAATAAATTCTCAACCAGAAGACGCAACAATGCCAACAATAAAGCCATTCAATCAAATAAAGAAAAAACGAGGCAATTTGTGTAATACGAAGCCATAAGCTTGTCTTGCACTAACGAAGAAAATATTTCTCTGTCAAAACAGAACGTAAAGATGCTTGTGTAGAGATGGAATGGCCGAGATCTATAGCAAATAATCCAGACTAACGCGTCTATTATGTACATGTTGACCCTCGTCTGTGTGTTCCGCGGACAGCCGGAAAATGCTTCCGGGAGGTATTTTAAGCGAGCAGAAGTGATGGAAAAATGTTTAGTGGAAAAGGGAAAATGGACGACCCGTTAGGAACCCGTTAGACGAAAACTACGAGCTACGTCCGTACCTACTGCTGGAAGAAAAATACGTTTTGATTCCGAGTGTGTATTTCCCGTTAGATATAATCTGGATGTCTTAAAGTCGCGAGTGAATTTGTTTCTTATAAGCAAGCGTGCTTCATCTTAGACCGCATCATTGCTTACCATCAGGCGTCAAGGCAGTCAAACGCAAGTCTAATCACATAATAAAAAAAATACATTTTGGTTTACTTGTAATATTTTACGCTCCGGCAAAATATCGAGACGAAAGAATGATGTCGATACTCTCGAAACCTTGTACCCGTCAATCAAAGCCGTTGTCTCATTAGATCCCGATCGCTCTTCTTTAAATCAATGTCCAAAAAATAAAATCTTTGCAAAGTTAGCGTGATTCGATCAGTGTCAACTTTTTATTACAGTGTTATTTATAGTCTATGCAACAGCAGGTGTAACCGCTTGACAGCGGATATTAAATAATGTAAACAAAAAAAAACATAAATTTTACATGACAGATACAGCCACGATGCCGCCCAGAATTTCAAATTTCAGAATTCAGCGCGACAATGCATATCTTGCGCGGCTTTTTAGTGGACACGTCTGGAGCATCCGATATTTATTTGGCTAATTTTGAGATGGTATTGCAATAACTTATTTACACAGCTAAAACTAAAAAAAAGCAAAACTTCAAAATTCTGGGTGACGCAGACCTAATAGGGGCAAACGTGACGTTTAACTTTTTGCTCGTCTCGTCATTTAATTGCATAAAAAAAACTAACCGAGTAACCGGGGCAATTTAGACATCCGAGCTTACATTAATTCACACCCAGCTGAAAATTGGTAGGATTGTTCAGAACACCATCATAAATGAAACCTAAAAAGTCCTCATCGATCCGATACGTGCAAAAATTTTTACTCCAGGTAGAAGGTCACCAAAACGGGTATTTCGTGATTTTCTCAAAAACGGTACAAGCTACGAGGATACTGTTCAAGACAAGTATGTTCACTATAACATTTTCTACAGTATTGCTCTTAAACGCATGTTGATAGAACTTATGGTTTTCGAGATATGTCGATATTAATTTCAGACCAGACCAAAAAATTGACAATTTCTCTTAAGATGCCTCAGTCAGCAGTAGATCATATAACAAGTTTGTAAATTAGTTTTCCCGAAGTTTTAAACATTGTTGAATCCGACAATCTCAAGAAACACTTTGAAAAATGACTCCTTGTATCTCAATTCGGATAAATGATGATGATGGTTGACGGAAAATTGAACCCCTCGTATCTCGGAAACGGAAAGAGATAGAGGGGTACACCTGACTTTTAAAATTTAGATCAAGTATGGACCTTTCTAGGGAAATGATAAAAAAAGATAGCCGCCATACAAAAAAGTTTGACAGTCATACAAATAAACAAAAAAAAAGGAAATGCTCATAGCTGTGGAACCGCTGTAGATGGATGGAGTGTGCTCGAAGAAATATTATAGAGATTTATAACGACAATCGAGATTCAGCAACAAAAATCCAAGATGTCGGATTTCATATTTCCGTCAAATTTAAATGGATCTTCTAAATTTTAAAGTGATCCTAGGCAGGTGTAATTTTGGATCTGGAGGCTCTTAAGGTCCTTAAATCCATTCCTGAAATGATTTTTTTGGTTCGGCCATTTTTCAAAATGGCTGACATACAAAAGAAAAGGAGTGAAGTTACAATACTTCGCACCCAGCTGAAAATCAGTAGGATTGTTCAAAACATCATCACAAATGAAATCTAAAAAGTCCTCATTGATCCGATACGTGCAAAAAAAAACACGAAGGGTAAAAGGTCACAAAAACTGGTTTTTCACAATTTTCAGAAAAACAGTAAATTTTATCATACAATTAGCCATACCAAATTTTAGATCAGATAATTATCTACAAAAAATGACAATTTTTTTTCCTAAGAGCCACCGTTTTTGAAATATAACGACTCAAAAAGTTGAAAGAGTTGTAATCGTCATAATAATTATGCACACGTTTCCACGTCACCTTAGAGGTAGTGAGCTTAACGCGTTTTAACGAATATTGCTTTTATTATTTTCAACCTATGCCAATATCTTTTATTGATCAATACTTAGTTTCAAATTAAACAGACTCACAACAGAAACGTGGAATAGGCCTACAGGGAAATCACGTTAAGCACACTACCTCTAAGGTGACGTGGAAACGTGTGCATAATTATTATGACGATTACAACTCTTTCAACTTTTTGAGTCGTTATATTTCAAAAACGGTGGCTCTTAGGAAAAAAAATTGTCATTTTTTGTAGATAATTATCTGATCTAAAATTTGGTATGGCTAATTGTATGATAAAATTTACTGTTTTTCTGAAAATTGTGAAAAACCAGTTTTTGTGACCTTTTACCCTTCGTGTTTTTTTTGCACGTATCGGATCAATGAGGACTTTTTAGATTTCATTTGTGATGATGTTTTGAACAATCCTACTGATTTTCAGCTGGGTGCGAAGTATTGTAACTTCACTCCTTTTCTTTTGTATGTCAGCCATTTTGAAAAATGGCCGAACCAAAAAAATCATTTCAGGAATGGATTTAAGGACCTTAAGAGCCTCCAGATCCAAAATTACACCTGCCTAGGATCACTTTAAAATTTAGAAGATCCATTTAAATTTGACGGAAATATGAAATCCGACATCTTGGATTTTTGTTGCTGAATCTCGATTGTCGTTATAAATCTCTATAATATTACTTCGAGCACACTCCATCCATCTACAGCGGTTCCACAGCTATGAGCATTTCCTTTTTTTTTGTTTATTTGTATGACTGTCAAACTTTTTTGTATGGCGGCTATCTTTTTTTATCATTTCCCTAGAAAGGTCCATACTTGATCTAAATTTTAAAAGTCAGGTGTACCCCTCTATCTCTTTCCGTTTCCGAGATACGAGGGGTTCAATTTTCCGTCAACCATCATCATCATTTATCCGAATTGAGATACAAGGAGTCATTTTTCAAAGTGTTTCTTGAGATTGTCGGATTCAACAATGTTTAAAACTTCGGGAAAACTCATTTACAAACTTGTTATATGATCTACTGCTGACTGAGGCATCTTAAGAGAAATTGTCAATTTTTTGGTCTGGTCTGAAATTAATATCGACATATCTCGAAAACCATAAGTTCTATCAACATGCGTTTAAGAGCAATACTGTAGAAAATGTTATAGTGAACATACTTGTCTTGAACAGTATCCTCGTAGCTTGTACCGTTTTTGAGAAAATCACGAAATACCCGTTTTGGTGACCTTCTACCTGGAGTAAAAATTTTTGCACGTATCGGATCGATGAGGACTTTTTAGGTTTCATTTATGATGGTGTTCTGAACAATCCTACCAATTTTCAGCTGGGTGTGAATTAATGTAAGCTTACTCCTATTTTTTGGTCTAATTTGCCCCGATTAGAGTCGCTCTGATACTTTAGAACCACTTCGTTCATCACTCTGACATAGGTATCAATAGTCAAAATCTCGCTGTGCCTTGTGTCAGAAATGGAGGCTCCGGAGAGAAGAATACAATAATTCAGCTTATTACATTACTTTTATTGCATCACAAGTACATTCTTATTCTTAAATTTACAAAGGCGACCAAATACAATCAATGGCGGTCTCCCATCGCCATCTACGTCATCACGTCACTCCCGTGACCAACGCGATTACATTCATCTGTCATAGCCAATTTACAAACTGCCAGTACGAAAATGCTAAATAATCGAATGATCACAAAATAAACTTTGATAAATCGATACAAAATTACAAAACCCTAACACTTGTTATTTGACTACATATTTTCACATTCCTCAGAGGATGGTAATCCTACTACCGTCTGCCGACTAACAGTGCCTAATGAAATGGTCATTGTGGTGCGACAATGTGCTCTTAGATCATTCTTTGGCCATTGAGCTACTATATGTACGGAGTACTAGAAACAACGTCGCCATAAGCCACAACGTATAAATCAATTGCGGTAACCTTACCACACTTCGCTCAGTCACTCGCTGTGTGATTGCGTGTTCCATTTCATTAGTTATATAAATTTATTGGGTTACATAATAACGAGGCATCCAGAGTACTTTTTCAAGCTTTTATTTAACGTAGGAGTCAAATCTAGCAACTTTATTTTTAATTTTCACAATTTCCGATTAAGCTTAAATTTTGTGTAAATTAAATTCTGTGTAATTTCGCCAACGACAACGCAAAACAAGCTTCTTTTAAAATAATGCTTATAATTTAATTTTGTTTTGTTTTCTAGGAAGTGACAAAATAAAGCTTACCAAAACTGTCACATCATTATGCAATGTATCGAGAGCATGTCACTTCCAAAACATAGTTCTTAATAGCTCAATGTGCTTAGCTAAGTTTGTGATTGTGCGAGTTCCATGAGCCCGGCAGTGTGCGACAGTCAGCGCCACCGTTGCCAAATGTCTGAGTAGGCGCTGGGAAAGCGATTAGAGTTTATTGTTCTCCTTGTTACGACAAATTGTCCTTGTTAGGGCGGGTAATAGCCTCAACTGCTGTTAGTTAATTTTGTAATTATAACCTAGTAGTAGGTATTGAACCTCGTTAAACGTTAGACTTGTCTTTTACTTTACCCCGAGTACCTAAAATAACGAACTACTTTTTTTGGTAGTAGGTTCCTAACTCTACTGACTGAAATTTCTTGCTGCATCTTTAGCATTATAAAGGAAAGCTTTATATTAAATTTGTGTAAGGTAAAAACAATAACATATATCTATATATATAAAAATGAATCCCTTTTTCCCTTGGTCAAGCCATCACGCGTGAACGGCTGGACCGATTTCACTTTTTATTTTTTTGTTATTTTAGTCGATCTTAAATCGGAGCAAGGGTGTTATAGAATAATTTGTGATTGCTTGTTTAAACACTTTTACTTACTATAATATATTTTTTTCACACTGTAATTTTAAATAACATTATGATGTGATCAGTATGCAATTACTTTTAATTACATTAAAAGGAAAAATGATGGATGAACGGAAGAACAACGGAAAAATCTAAACGTACAACTTTAAGACAAAAGTCGGAGCGCGAGTTAAAATTAACATTTCCAAAAATAGAAATGTGACACGTCAGAGGACCCCTGCATGCCCGCAGCTACATTACCCGCAGAGACTTTTTCAGGACGTGCGAGGAATTATATTACATTCCGAACCGGATCTACACACGGCGTACGCAGTATGTTATACACTAAATTGTAGAAAAAGAAGAGAGTTAGGTATGTTTCATGAATATTTTTTTTGAAGCTGTTATTTCTTCTTCATCTACAGTCTTTATTATACCACTGCTGGATATGCCACTCTCTTTTTTTTATTTGATAAAAGGCTTACGTTTGACCGCCATCTTGAAATCGATTCACTTTAAACTAGCATTTAATATTTAACGGAGAAACTCGCTCAGGCAGAGCGTTCTTAATTCTGATGATTCTCACAATAAAAGTGGAATCAAATCTCTTTGTATAGCTGTGTATTAATTTCATGTATTTGTTTCGAAACACACATCATTTGATAAGCTTGCGTTAAGCATATCAAATAATTAAAATAAAATATCCAGGGCAGAGCCGGGCTCATCGCAGAGTAGCGTCACACTGGAGTTTATAAAGCCGGGTCCAGATATGTATCATTTGCCCGATCCGATCACCGGGCAAATGATACATGGGTCGGGCCGTATCGTAACGGCGTATCGAGATCTCCTATCATGATACGTGTATCATCACCCGTCCACATATGCGATCATGATACGCGTCAGCGATACGGATACGGTGATCGGATCGGGCAAATGATACATATCTGGACCCGGCTTTAGTTGACGAAAATGTTTTTTTTTTGTGGAATGTACTTACAAGAATGCGTATGTTGACGTTTGCAGGTTTTCTGACTTACAAGGAGCGTGGAATGAAGATAGTCTACTGAGTTGCGGCGTTCCCTCGTTACGTAACTAAACCCGGCGGTGGCCGCCCGTCGCCAACCACCCAGATAATCCTGATTTTATTTCAGTGCTTACGTCCTTGAACTAATAACACGACTGAAGCAATCGCATAAATATCGAAACCTTCCAGTTTGAACTTAAAATCGTACCGGAGAAAGATTAGAAAGGGAAAACATAAATTGCGGTTTAGTTTTTCTTTGGGTGATTCTAGTTTTAGGTATTACTAGCTTCACCCGTGGTTGTGGCGTACCTACGGATTTATTTATTTCTACTTAATATTTTTCAATCCATAGGTGGTAAGCTGGCAGATTGGCTGACAGTAAGATTGTAAGATTATGCCATGGGGCATGACGGTTACGTTACCGTACCGTAACCGTTACCTCGTGTGTAAATGCTTGTAACCACGTACCTCTGTAACTACAAAACCGATTTTGATAAAATTTGGAATAGAGATAGCCTGTACCTATGTGGATTAACACATAGAGGTAACTTTTTAAAATCATAATCATCACCATTTTTCATATCCGCGCGGGTAAAACGCGCAGCTAGTCTTTCTTATATATAAAAATGATTCGCTGTTTGTTTGTCTAGCTAAAACTCAAGAATGGTTGGACCAATTTCGCTAATTTTGATCTTGAAATATTTGTGGCAAGTTCAGAGAAGGTTTAAAAGTAAAAAAAAACGCGTGATACCGCCGGGTGCAGTTAGTCCATGATAAAAGCATGTACCTGTAGTATTTCTTGGTGAATGCATCACAGTCGCAGAGCAGCATCCTGCGGCCGAGCACGAACACCGTCTGGCCCACGATGAGGTCCCTCGGCGCGTAGTACTCCGTCACCTCTTCCTCCGTCGTCTCCAGGACCGTCGACGGAAATGTCACTGAAACCGAATATTCAATGTCACATATGTACATTTCTTATTTAAAAGATTTTTGTTGGATATCTTTTAACTTAACTTAGTTGAGATAGTTTATCACTCAGCAGCCCTAACCGCGCTGTAGTTTAGGTCGTGCCCGGTTACCGGGGTGGTACCCTAGGTTATTTTTTTTTCAATGTTCTCATTATTTTGTTAACAAAAAATATTGGAAATAGTATAATAAAAATAACATTTTAAAAATAATGCTATAACAGGATTAGATATTAGAACATTACATTGGCCATTAGTATGTCACGTTTCGGCCCTGTAGCAGACGGAGTGTTGTGAATCAGACTTTACTCTACTTAGATGAAAATTTAAACCCATACTTACCTTTACTCACAACGTTCTCTGGCGTGCAATAAAGTACCTTATTGTAATGGCAAGAAGCTTTTTGATACATATGAAAAACGTAATGCGAAAGATTACCTCCCATACTCAGTTTCTTCTCTCTTCTAAATATCAACCAGAGAGTCTTATGTTTGAATATACAAACACATATAACCTATAACGAGTAAACACATTCGACGAAACAGTGCAACAAAGAGACCGGAATAAGTGGATTGGGCCATATTTCAGTTATTTGCCATTCTCTAAGCCCAAAGTTCTATTGGCTACTTTTTCATTCAGCCCTAACGCAGCAGTAATTTAGGCCCCTGTGCGTAGACTCAAATTTATCCGTAGATATAAATCTCGTTCTACGACTTTAGCTTTTCATGCCTACCTACGTAATTCCGGCTACTAAAACTTGGACGCTTAGAGTTCCAACGGAAAAAAAGCGATCACGAGCCGTAGATGACCTCCAATAGATTTCGCATACAATCTATGTCCTTGTTCACCAACCATTAGCCACAATACGCTTATAAAAATTGACTATAGTCGTTTCGTTGCCGCGCCCCGCGGTTTCAGCCGCTATCATAAAATAATTGTTAATTTGTAACGGGATAAAAAGTAACAAAGTGTTAATCTGGGATATAATTTAACTCCATAGCATAAAAATCCATCCAGCTGTTTGCATGATCGAAAAACCAACATTCAAACATTTAACACACACTTTCACATTTATGATAGATAGGCATGCTAGACGCGGCTAGGAGATGCTCGGTGGTTACGATGTCTTACTACATTTTTATTGGAACGTAAGCTCCGTCATTCGGTATCTACAGAAAGTAATCTCGTGTCACGGAGACATCGCAAAAGGCGCTTTCTTCAGCTGCAATAATTCATAATCTCTTTAGCATCCCTCTCTTTCCCTCTAGTGAACATGGTCCTTGTCTTTAGTTAAGAAGTCCGCGCGGCACGGCCCGGCATCTCTTCAAACTTTCATGGCTTAATCTTCTTAAAAGGAGCCTATTAATATAAAGCGGGTACCTATTTATTTCCGTTCAAATTAATATTTGTATCAAAGTTAAACAATGATTGTTTTATTTGTAAATGGCCTTGTGCCATTTCATTACTTGAAAGCTTAGTTGTAGGCATTCAAACGCAACAAAATAATATTAGTACGATCGTCTAAATCAGCTTAGCCATATCTTAGGTATCTTCCTAATCTGCTTGCCTTATCTGAACTTACCGACCGGCGAGTTGGTGGTCAAACGCAGATTTATTTATTAAAAACTACATATAAAAGAACATCAGGAAAATAAACCGCTTTCCAATAACTTCAATAGGTTTGTAAATGGCGTTCTTACATGTAACAACTATTCTTAAACGTTTATATCTAAAATTAAGTATATGTATTGTGTACCCGCCATGTGAGGACGCATCAGTAATCCCGCAAAACATGGTCACCGTAGTCAAAATCGGAATGAAATACATCATTATCATCATGTATTCTTAAACGTAACAACAACGCGAGTTTAGACTTAATTGTAAACTAAGGTTTATTTACACAGTTTGGAGGTTGTATAGGCTGTATTCAGGTCGGCTGTCTGTAGGGATTTACTATGTGCACCGAGGCACGTAACTCCAACAAAGTGGAACATCGAAAAGCTATTTGGAAAGTTAAAAATGCGGAAACAGTCTATTTTGTTGTGAAAATTGAATCGTTTCGAAACGCGACGGTTGAGTCTAAAATAACGATATTACTCGGAAATAATTGTGCTATTTAGTAACAAATTATATGAATTACGACCGATACCAAGTGCCATTACTGTCAAGACCTTAACTCCGATTGAACGATTATTGAGAAAAGACATGCGATATTTTCCCTCTAGGGCACATATCGTTTTCCCGTTCATTTTTTATCGGCATTTCCGAGCGCGCCCTAATAGGCGCCATTGTAAGGCCATTAACAGTTTTTGTACCAGCTCGTTTAGCTTTACTTAGTTAACTCCCGGCTCGCACGATGCGAGGTTAATACCTAACTGTCATAGAAAATCATTATCTTAAGGGAACTAAACTGCTATTGGATATCTCTTTCGCGCTTTATTTTAAGTTATAAAATCATAAGACGACCTGAATAATTTTTCCTATTGGTTTTTAAAAAGATATATTTTTATTAGCATTATAATATTTTTTTCGGTATAACAAAAATTATATCTATAGAGACACCTGACAACCAAACCTTGACCTTAATCAGTTCAATATTACTTTCAACACCATCAAAGTCACTGAGAATTATTTGAACTTGATATTAGGTAAGTACTAACTCAAAAACTTCTGGTATTAAAATCCGTAAAATACCTACTCACCAGGTTTTTCTTTCCATTTCTTGGGCAGCTTAGTTCTCTTAAGCAGCAGGGGGAAAGGGTCCTTCCCCCCTCTTCCATCGTGAAGTTCCTATGACAAATAATATAAGTCAATTCATACATTTTGTCGAGTGTCGTTGTCATTTTTCTATGGAAGAGTTGATTTTTATTTCGCGAATTTCGGGTTGGCCTCGTAGTTGTTCATAATAGTGAGTACTATGAGCCTTTTTCGGCAAATCATACCCTTTCTGTATAGCCCTGTATATCAACATTGCGAGTTAAATAAAAGCTTGTAATAAAAACGATTGAAAATACATTCTGCTTTATAATTTGGCAATAGTTATTTAGTGCGAGTAGTTGTGCTATTATTTATTGTGTATTGGTCGGAAAGTATTTTAGATATGGGCGATACGGATTTATTTATTGGACCTTCGTAACACGAGTTATTTTGTGCCGGTTTCCGTCGAACTCCACTAGATGGAGTTGTTAACTGAGGTGACACAAAGTTGTTGTTTTTTTTTCGATGGCTTTATTGCAGATTCCTAAATGCCATATTTTAAAATAATAAAAACAACAAGAACATTATTTTTACAAAACAAAAAACAAAAACCGACTTCAAAAGACCGACTATTGAGTTATTTATCTATTTGTCGCGCACGTACTTAATGCAAATTTAAGACTTATATGGTTTTCTCATGGATACCATTATCAGAACTGGACTAAATTGAAATGGGACCAAATGGGAAGCATCAGCTTTCTAATAAAAAAAGAATCATCAAAATCGATTCACCCAGTCAAAAGTTATGAGGTAACAAACATAAAAAAAAAACATACAGTCGAATTGATAACCTCCTCCTTTTTTGAAGTCGGTTAATAATGACTATTAATTAATAAATAAAATTAATTAATATAACGATTAATCAATAAATAAAATTAATTAATATAACTATTAATTAATAAATAAAATTAAAAATAATTAATATTAATAAATAAAATTAAAATAAATAAAAAAACATATTTTTTGTGGTCGTGACACTGACAAGTTTACTTTTTGACACGTCTAACAAACAGCGCCATCTATCGAGCTAATGTAGACAAGACATTTTCCATGAAAAGTCCACATTGAAGAACCTCCGGACGCCCCATTGAGGTCCAATAAATATTCATTCAGTTCTTATAGCGAGTCTCGCGCTCTATTCTAAATTAAAACGCGAATCTCTCGAGCAAACTTGTACAACATCAATTATTTCACAGTTAGCTTCATTAGGGAATGTTTGCATTTATTAAAACTTCCCTAAATAGATCCTGCCTTTGTTATTTACTTATTTGTGCTTAATTTCAACTTAAGAGGACAATCTGAAACTTTCGTGGTTATCGATTCAAAGTTTACTCTGTCAAGTATCAATAGAAACATATTTACCTACTTACTTACCTACCTACTTTTCTGGCGCAGCGACCCAAAGTGGGTCTTGGCTTGTCTTGGTGTTGAATAGAAACATAATTATACCTATCTCTATCTTTTTCATATCAATCTAGTTTTCCCAATTCCCTACATATTTAAAAAGCTCCGCATTATAAATTTAACGTTCGCGCAAACGCTGACCAAACGTTTTTACACTTTGTTACTCGTAGTTAGCCATTTTACCGTTACGCTTCGTTATTCTTTTCGAATGTTATTTATGGGTAAAATGAACATTTAGTAACGTTTCACACTGAATTCGTAACTCTCCACTAGGATTTTTGTATCGGAGATACAAAGCACATTCGTTCGGTTGGGAATTGAACCCGGAACTCCATCACAAAAAACCAACCCTGGCCCATGAAGGCAAATTTGTTCACACATTTACTGCGTCGATGAGGTAAGTATAAAGCGCTTACGATTGGCTGGCATCAAATTCACTGCACTAGGCTTGCCCGGCTCTAAAACTCACTGCCCCGGAAATAACTGGTTCGAAGTAGGCTAATCATAGACAATGCCATGCTGTCCTTAGGGTACTATTTTCGCGAGAGGGGAATAGATGTGAGCTGTCTACAGGCTACGGCCTGTGCCGGTAGATGCACTACCGCTGAGGCACAAAACGATTTGAGGTCGAAATACTTTTTAATTTGTACCTTAACAGCGATCGTGTCGTCCTGCAGAAAGTAGTAGAGCTTGAATTCTTCCAGTTCGCCATTCTCAGATTCGCGATTATCCCACACCACATTGAACCTGCAACGACAGTTCACGTTTCGTACACTCGGAGTCTCGGATACATGGAAAAACATTTGAAAAAGTTTCAGACTGAAAACAATGTAGGTTGTTGTAACTTCAGCGCTGAAAATGTCCGAAACAAATGAAGGCTTAAGCCATAGTCAATTTGAGCTGCTACTCGTATATAGCATTGCAATTTTACACCTAGCCTAGAATAGATTTATGATAAATATGTACTGCTTCCTCGCCAAAACCTATTAAGATCAGTTTAGCTTTTCAGTCTTTGGATTCTGTGGAAAAGATGGAAAAACAAACACATAGAAACAGGACTACGTTTCTCTGTAAAAATTATTTGTTAAAATAATTATGTAAACAAAAATCAACGCATCATTTGATTTGGTCTATGACGCTGACTGTACAAGGTGTAACGTCGGAGCACAGCTCGCCTTTGTGTGTAGGACCGAGCTTTAGCTTTCAACAATGTATTCTAAAGATTTATGCACCAATCTATTTCTTGTTCAATCGCGAGGAAAACATTAGGATGCTATAGGACACGCTGGATGCACAAAATGTAAAGCGAGAAATGTCTGAATCAGCGTTTCGGTATACGATAGTACCTACCTACGTTTCTGCAGTGGCAGGCAACGCACGTGAAAAATGGTGAGTGAAATGTAGCCGAGAAAAGCATTAAAGAGTGTAGAAATGCCTAGTTGACGATAAGGTTGTCATAGCACTTATGTTAAAGATGACGAGATTATTACCGTAAAATAAGCAAACATTTTGAGGTGTTGGTCGACCTTGTTTGAAAAAAATATTTTCGTGATACGTGTCTGTAAATCCAAGTTTGTGTTTCCATTTATACAGTAAATAGGTATTACTGTACAAGCCCGCTTGCTAAGCACCTGGCTTTATCCCTGCTTAGTTATTGTGTTGAAAACGACAACTACATACAAACAGCAAATCTACAATCATGCCTGTGAAGGTTTCTGATGCAAATTTTCTGCAACTCGCTTGAAAACTCAAACTTCAGTCAAATATCTGAACTATTCACTGTTTCTATTCAAATGTTGTCTACGAATTTTTAAATTTGCGAATTGTAAATTGCCCTTTGACTTAGCATTGTAGCAGCGTCTACTCGTACGCGAAATACCGCTACAGGCTAAAGGCGACTCTACAAAACTGTGTGAAGCTACATTGTATGGGAATGAATCATATTGTTGTTACAAAGATGGAGACTAAATTTGTTTTGTACGTGTTTGATTATAATTAATTTACTTGAAAAAAATAAATATCAACCCTAGGTCTCTACGACAAAGATTTTAGAACCGCCAGACAGACAGCTCCGATGGACTCTCGCGTTAACTAGGTACGTTCAGTCTACATAGATATCAGTAGACTGGCTTCTAGACACGCAATTAATCTTGGAATATTCTCGTATATCGCCAGCAAAATACGGAAAAGAACAAAAATAAAAAGCGTCCGCCAGACAAAGTGTCCCGACGGGTGCCGCGGAGCCGGCCGTGATTTATTAACGTCCCCGGGACCGCGGGTCGTGTTTATTATTATGACCAGAGATAAGATAACAAGACGTTAATAAATGATGTATAGTGGGTTCACCTGCACTGATTAATAAGTGTAGTTAGCAGAGAAGTATGAGAATATTCACGAAAAAGACCGTGCTAGAGAAAAAATAGACAGCTACGAAATTAAAAAAGATTTTTGTAATTTGTAAGTTAAAGGCTATGTAAAATGAAATGACATTATTGATTCCAACAGCTTTTCGGAAAATTTCTGCATAATTATAATATCAATCCTCTCATTTTCTTTGATTAAGCGTCTTACAACAGTTTGCAGACAGGTGAGACAGGTGCCGAAATGTAGATTAAGAAGTACTTATGTATAAACTGTTTATTAGAATTGTAACTATTATTTATTCTATAGTGAGACTGGGAATAAATAGCAGAGCGCTAAAACGACAGCCGCGTCACCACGAGCACTAAAGTTGTGCAGTAAGCATGGCAGATGGGCTGGCGCCTGCGGCCTGCTGCCACAGGGTGCGCACTTATATCAGTGCCGTGTTAACAATGAAAGTTATACGTTCAGTTCACGCACACTTACTAACCCAGTTAGGAGCAACAAAATTCACTATATACTTGAGTAATTGAGTGATATACGGTTTGCTTCATCAAAACACTTAGGTTTTAAAATGCATGTGCGTTATGGAAGGGTTACCGTGGCTTAATACGTCAAGTGGGGACTGGTGTTAAATCGAAACTCATACAAATTGATTACCGGTGTATACTCATACCATACCAAATTTATGATCAGCTAGTCATAATCAATCAGTATCAGAATAATCCTTTTGCCTTACCAACTAATAGAATTTCTTGAGTAGGTAATTAATGTTCCGAATGGTCAAATCTGGCAGACTGGTCATATCTGGCCAGGAATGGGACCTTTGACCAGGAATGGGACACATAAGGTTGAAAAAAAAATCCAAGTCAATTTAGAGTTCTCTAGTGAGCACCCTGTGTAACCATTTCACTAAAAGCGAGGTACATTCGTTACTGGCTCGGACAGGATCAAAGAAGTTGAAACCGCGAGAGGCGCCGGCGGCGCTGCGGTCGCCGCCGACGTTCGACACACATTAGAAACATCGCCCTCGTTTCAACTACATTACTCTCACTACTACATCTTTCATCATGATGCTACAGCAAATACATTTTAGAAACGAGAATAAGACTAGCTTGTAGAGGGTTCCGTACCTACCTACTTATAAGATACTTTTTTTAAACTTTAGCATTTCAAAACAACATTTTAATATTTCTGTGAGTTTTAAAATGAATTCAGATGTTTCGCCCATGTTTAGAAACATGGGGAGAGGAATGTTTTTTTTTTGGAAATTAAAAAAAAACTATCCATCATAGCAAAAAAATATATAATAGCACTTTTGACTTGTTTGACCATATTGCGTGGTTTGCAGTTTTCCTATTTTCAGTTAAACACAAAACAAGATGATTCTTAGATCCTTAAATAAAATTTTGAATCGTAAAATATACGAGTACGAGAAAGCACAAATTAGATTTTTCTAAATTAAGTTCGATAGCTTGTATGTTCCTTCCTGAAATAGTCGACTGTGTATACAGACAAACAGGTGCAGTGCAGACAGAATCCCACCATAAACGTTTCTTTTTACAATTTTGGTACGGAACCCTAAAAACATCTGCCACTCAGTGAGATAAACAGGATTTATAAATAAATACTTTAAAACGGAATCTTGAATATTTCGTTAATTGTTATTCAGTCTGTGTAACATAATATAAACAACTGTTCGTTTTATCCGAATTATTATTGCAAGTTACACTAGACAATTTTCAAGATTCTGATGATGTACCTTCTAAAAAAGCAACCTGATAAAATCAAGTCAATTCTAAGTCCTTTTTCAGTTACGAGTAAGACAACAAATAAGTCACTATACCGCTTAAGTGTTACCAAATCCTATTTTCACATTCAACTACTTGTTTACATTTCCCCTCTCACTTATAAATAGACATCCCTTTTTGGCACCAACAAACCAGTCTCGTGGAATTACGACGGAAAGGGAGAAATAGGTGGACTCTTGTATCAGCGGAAATCAAATTCTTAAGGGGAAACAACATGCCGCCATTTTGCTTGCAAATTTCAACATTTTTGAAGTTATAAAATCATTTAATGTAGTTATGAAAAATCGCAATCGGTTAAGTTGCTAAGAATAATAAATATGTCAAAGTTTCAACAAACAAAAAATAATTTTGATCCAAACATGTCTTCATACAAAAAAATGGGCAAAACACAAAGTTCCACTTTTATAGGTACCTATTGAAACTTGATTGAATCAAAATGATTGTTTGTTGAAGCTTTGTGATATTATTCTCATCAACTAAACCGAACCCAATTTTTCATATCTATATTCACTGATTTTATAACTTCAAAATGTTGAAATGAGCGAGCGAGATAGCGGCGCGTCATATTCTGCCCCTTAACCTTCCAAACGAGCGCGTCCTTCGCAATCCAACTCTTATTCACACATACACAAAATATGACCATGGCTTAATATAAGAGGCATTGAAATAAAACTGCGGAGGCATATTGGGGTTCTCGCAGTCAGGGTCGAACCCGAGATCATGATGAATCGGCCAAAACATTCCACAAAATATCAATCCGGCCGTAGTAGGTGTACAGGGTTATATGAAAGGGTATGCTAGGCCGAAAAGAGCTCATAGTACTCATCATTTTGAACAACTTTTACTATAGATCAAATCTGAAATCGCAAAAAACCAGCGGTTCCATGCATTTTGTTAAGTGTCATCGACATTTTTATATCGAACAGCAATTTTTTTCTCAATTTCAGGTTTGGTCCCTTAGTAAAAGTTGTTTATAATGATGAGTACCTACTATGAGCTCTTTCCGGTTTAGCATACCCTTTCTTTATAACCCTGTATTGTAAGCAGTTACAGTCATCGCTCATCTCACTCAGCGCCTTCGGCAAACTTGTTCTGTTCTTACGTGATATTTTACATGTTTTTTTTTGTCAATTTCCCTAGGATACGTACAAAATGTTTTGAGTCTACTTTTCAAGGTCAGAGTAAATAGGCATCTTCTAAATCTACTTGCTTTTTCTGCGGCCACACCGTCGCTTACTAACAGGCGAGTTCGTGGTCAAAAACGGATTTATTCCAAAAAACAAATACTCGAGTAGTTCAAAACTGAAGGAAGATATAAGAAAATAAAGACAATAAAAGGAAGGGCTCTCGTATTAATTCTGCAGTTTGTATACATGTTTAAATTTAGTATTTCGTATTTAGATTGTGATCTCGTTTAAAATTTCCCTTGCAGACGTTTACGTTCACACACCTAAGAGTACATATATGGAAGCAATAGAATGCGTAAGTAGGTTTCCATATTTTCATTATAAAGAACTTGATATTTATGGGTTGCCTACTTAGAATAAAAATCCCTGGAATGATATAGGCCCCTGTTTATGGATCATAAAAGGCTACGGTCGGGAGACCGCTTGTCGAGGAGGGAACTTTACGCTGGCACTTATAATGAGATATAATGATTCTCGCTTTGAGTACGTTTTGAAGGAAATGAAGAGGAAAATTCCTCGAATAAAGTTAATGTAATGCTGAAATCGAAAATTAAGTTACTGGCAACTCTGGCTACAGAATCCCTTCCCCGGCCCACGTATGAAGTTTATTTCCGTAGTACTTTCCTATTTGTTTCACCCACACACGTTAGCGAGGGCTGGAGGTTTCCTTGCCGTATAATTTCCTTTTACAGGTGGCACCTGCTTGCATTATTGGATGGTCTTAACTTTTGATTGCGTTGGAAACTGTTATTACTTATTGCAGTACGAAAACGACTACTGTGTTGTTTTGTTGCGATTGTTTCAAAATAACATTACCAACTTCAACCATAGCTGAAATAGATTTGAAAATTGCAAACAACCAGACCGCTTTGATAAATTGTGTGCATTGGTAGGTATTTCATGTTATGACGATACCGAAACATGCTATCATAAATCATATCCTCATTTGTAGATGTTTATATCATTGATTATTAATCATTGGTACAATACTTACCGAATAATATTAGGCCCAAGTTTGATTTGAAGGCTTTTTAAGACAGATCTAAATTTTCTAAAACAATTGGCATCCTTGTCTAATGGCTTGCAATGATAAAGACAGATATATTTTTAGTTAATTTAGATCTGTCTTAAAATGCCTTCAAACTTGGCCCTATTACAGCACTATGCTTTTTTACGACAAAGCAAACACAATTGTGAAAGCAAAATGCAAAAATACTTCGAGCCCCAAACAAAGTGAAAACTCGAAAACATTTTTGAAAAGTTAACGTCCATTCCGAACGTCAGACGAAAAGCTTCGACGAAAAAGCTTTCAGCACAATGGAAGAGGGAGCGATCTGACAGCATCGTTAGCACAAGGGCTTACTGGATCATTGAACCAATCATGGCGTTAAGGATGCAGAGTAGAAAGATAATAAACAGAAAAAACGTTGATGCGACTCGGATTATTCACGGTTTTGCAAGTAAGTAAGTAAATTGGAATTAAATTGTAAATTAAATTGTAAATTAAAGTAAATTGGAAACTGGAATTTTCGAGTTTTCGATAAATCGGCAAATCGGAAACACAAAAGTTCAGATATACGTGATATTTATGCCGTGTACTATATATACACCTAGTTCTTCAAAGGTTTTTTTTAATGTGAACAAGTCTGCCTTTGACCACCAACTCGCCTGATGGTGAGCGACGATGTGGTCGAAGATGAAGCACGCAGACTTAGAAGATACCTATTCACTCTGACCTTGAAAAGCCCAAGACTGTATCATTCAGGGAACAAGGAAGCCGGCAGGTTTCCGATTTGCAACCATTACTTATACCTAGGTATATTACATAGTACCTATTCGCTTAACAACCTTTTACCTAAAATCGCCGAAACTTATAATATTATTACGTCGAATTCCAACTCCTAAAAGACTAATTCAATCTTTAAAACTTGGTTGGTGATTAGTGACTGTTATAAAATTAAATACGCGGAAGTCTTTGTTTAATTATAGTTATGCAAATTGCAAATAGACAGACCATTGAGCTAATTCCGGCCAAGTCACAAGTGCCACTACGGTAATTCAAATAAACTTTACGAGCCCTGACTCCGTCACGATTTTCGCTATCAAAATAGAGATCGCCGAACTCGAAGGTATAACTGATATTTAGTTAGACATAAATCTGGCAAGCTTCATTAAAATCACAATGGAATCTACCTATCCTTTGTAATAAGTTGGTTTAAAAGGCTCTGCTCGGGCTGTAAGCGGTGCGAAGAGTACGTAATTAAAGTCGGCAATTAACATGGAGGTAATTCTTATCTACTGCCCTAGATGAGCGAAGAAAAGCTAAGCAATACGACAATTAAAATTGATTTTGCTATTTAATGACGTTATTATTTGCGATGTTCACCACTCCGCTACAGCACGTATGTGTGTATTTTTATATACGTTTTAAGCAACTGAGTGAAGAAACGAGCAAGTCACTCGTGTAATGGGAAGCTATATTTTTACGTGCATATACTTAGCGATATTAGTAATATTTTCGCACAAAGTCCCTTTGCATCGCGTTACTCTTTATGATCCCGCAATTGTTGCTCACGTAGAACAAAGTGTTAACTTTTATTCTACGTGAGTGACACAAAGCGACAATTCGGAATGACATTCGATTTGTGCAACATACCCGAGTCGGAAAACTGACCTCGTTCACAGCGTAAACCCTTGTGTAGCTACACCTCCATTATTGATATTTTGCACTGTGTCACGTGTGCCACGTCGAATAGCGTCACGTAGCCGGACTCTAGCTCACGTCTGACGTTTGGTTGTTCGGTCGTTATTGCGTAGGTCATTTTTGGCGTGAGTGAGATCGCATCGCGTCGCGTCATTTCGCTTGTTTTCGCTCATCTAGGACGATGGGTTGGTGAGCATCCAAGCTCACCACCCAGGCCGGCGGCGGTTTGTCACCCCCCCCCCCCCCTCCCCTCCACCCCGGTCAGCTGCCTCCTTCTACCCTGTGGCCTTACAATTATAATTAAACCTGTTTGAAAAATCGTCGCCAGTGAAATCTCCAATTCAATTTAGATTTCAAGTCACACTTACGTTTTCAGGTAAGTAAGATATTAACAAGATATCAACAATAATACGAAAATTGAATAGAAAACATTTACAGGACTGCAGATGTTTCAATTTGCAAAATTGAAGAAAAGTGGGAACACTCTATTCAGTAAGAATAGGTAGGTATTGCATCTTTTTATTCATGCATTTCATATAGTCACATAGGTTGTAACACTAATCATATTTCATTATAAGCCATTCATATCTAGCACGACCAAAACCTACCTTAGTAACTATAGCAATTATACTGGGTCTACACGTGTGTACCTCTACCTTCCTATAGGTATAGAGCCAAGCTTTAATTAAGCAGGTACACTTGCAATGGGACCGGGAAGTTCCATTTCAGATTCTCATGAGCGGGCAGCTTCAATTTTCCACTGTTTACATTTGCAGACGAGGAAGGGAGGGCATGCCAACGTGGGAGGGGGTGGGATCAGCTCTCCGAGGTACCTAATGGCTCAATTCCGCAAATACTTAAAGGTGCCGGTTTACACAAAACATTCAAACAGTCGGTATCGAGCGAGCGCTCAATACTGAAACCTGAAACTGACGCCTCGGGTAATGCGGAGTCGATTTCGTGCTTAGTCGCAACATCCACGTTCCACGCGTACCGCAGATAATTCTTACAGATACCTCATATGAGATCTTAACCTAAAGACCAACCTAAAGTTTATTTTCATGATATCAAAGTTTGAGGATAGCACAGGTTGCATGACTAAGAGAAAGTGGCGGTTCGATTGGCCATCTCAATGTTACGCCTATCTAGCCGCGCTGGACCAAATTAATTGATGAATGATGAATCGATGGACTAATGTACGTTCGTTGTGTGCTAAAATCGTTTTAAAAGCGGAATCTATAGAAGGTAACTAGTGACACATATCTACCCACCTCCTATCTACGCGAGTAGGTAAGTATGTGAACAAAACATAAAAGAGACTTATTTATTTATTGCTCCTGGCACTTTATGTGATATTCCTTTGAAGGATATGAAAATGCGTTATTACTGAGCAGAAGGTCTTTTATACATAACATTTAGCGGTGAGCAGTCACCCTTTTGAGTTCCTTTGAGTTAAGATAAGACCCCTTAAGCTCAGTTAAAACTTTGAAAAACCTGATGTATTCAGTGATTAAAGTTCAAATATCGGATCACGAAACACTTATTATTCGACTTACTTCAAATGAAGTAAACATGATTATAGCCAAGTATTGCGTCATCAGACTCACGATGACTGAGCAATAGTCTGTCATCGTGATAGTTTATCTTAAAAATAAATTTGTAGAACAGTTGTAAGTGGATGGAAAAAAAAAGGATGACTCAGCAAATCATATTCACACCGGCCGAAATATTTCTAATATAATTCAGGGCTGCACAAATTATCTATGTTTGATGATCTATAGTAGATTCTATAGGTACTATGTGACATTGGCAGTTCTGAAGCATAAAGAACCATAAACAAGACTTTCTGTTGATATTTCTAGAAATAGAGCAGTATAGAACGTAAACAGAGCTAAACTGGAAGCACAAGTTGTAAGCAATTATTAATAGGGCTCATACTACTCAATAGTGACATTAGGCCCTTTACTGATTTGTTGGCACGGCGATATTATACCATCATCATCATTTTCATCACCGTGTGGATAAAACCGCGGGGTGAATCTAGTATTTTAATTAGCACCGCCTGATTGACACAGCATGCGCGTGATTGTTTCTGCATACCGCGGTAGGTATACAGTGGGCCCAAGTTTGAATGCTTTATTTGAGAGATCTAAAAAAACTAAAAATACATCTATCTTTATCATTCAAATGTATTAGACAAAAACGTCGATAGTTTAAGAAAATTTAGATCTGTCATGAAAAGCCTTGGGCCCAATGTATACATACCTAGGTATACTATTACATATAGATGCCGCGCTTGTGTTTCGACCAATCAGTAAAAGCCCTTAGATGTCTGGAAGACAGATCTAAGTTGCCCGGATGTGTCTCGAGAGAGTACGTTTGACGGAAACTCGGTCGGCTGGATGCAACCTAATTTGGATTGACTTTCCCTGAAGCCTCATGTTTCAATTGTTAAATACGTAATGCAAGTCTGCTATTTGGGTTAATTAAGCTTGTTGGGATTAAGATGACGTGTGCCATAAAAGTTCCAATGACTCAAAAAACACAGAATTGTAGAAGGTATATCTGTATTGTGTTTTAGATGCCTATATAATGCAGAAACAAAATAATATTTTACCCTTAGAGTTGGTCCCATGTAAATAATATTTGTTATAAAAATTTATTTGAAAAGAATTAACGAGAAAATTCTCCTAGAAAAAAATATCATTCTATTTCCACTATAGGTACTAGAAAAATAACATTTTCTCTGTGTTTAAAAAATAAGTTTAGAAATTTAGAAAGATCTAGGAATACTTGGTGTTTACTACTAAACCATCAGTGTTCACGAAGTTAGATATATGAACACTGAACACTGAACACCGACAACAAACGCTATAAGGCCCGAGCAGCAATTTGTTCCTAGCAGGCCGTACGTTTCGGTGATTACGTGGCCACGGGATTATTTGGCCATACCGGCCGACGCCGGTGTTTACCCTCGGGGATTGTCAGGCTGGCCTTAGACGAAGCTCCCTATGCATGAAATGTTACCTCATAACAAGGGCGTCGCCAGCTTATGACTAAGGGGGGGGCAATGGGGCAATATTATGGAGGATAAAAAAAATAAACGCCGAGAGCATAAAGCGTTACACTTTGGAAGTCTTTGCCTCGATGACGATTGTAATAAGAACACGGTTCTAATATCAATGTATAAAACTTCACAAGCCCTCGACAGCACAATAGAGTCGGGACAATTTAGACATTGGAGGGTACAGTAATTTCCACCCAGCTGAAAATTGGTAGGATTGTTTGAAACACCATCATAAATGAAATCTAAAAAGTCACCATCGATCCGATACGTGCAAAAAATCTTACTCCGGGTAGAAGGTCACCAAAATGGGTTTTTCGCGATTTTCTCAAAAACAATTCAAGCTACTAGGAAACTGTTCAAGACAAGTATGTTCTCTATAACATTCCCTACAGTATTGCTTTTAAATGCATGTTGGTAGGACTCGTGGTTTTGAGATATGTTGATATTCATTTCAGACCAGGCCAAAAAGATGACAATTTCTCTTAACGAAGCCTCGGTTAGCAGTAGATCATATCACAAGTTTGTAAATGAGTTTTCCTCAAGTTTTCAACATCGCTAAATCCGACAATCTCAAGAAACACTTTGAAAAATGACTCTTTGTGGCTCAAATCGGATAAATGATGATGATGGCTGACGAAAAATTTTACCTCTCGTATCTCGGAAACGGTAGAAGGATATAGAGGGGTACACCCGACTTTTGAAATGTAGATCAAATTTTTGGGGAAATGATAAAAAAATATAGTCGCCATCGCCATACAAAAAAGTTTGACAGTCATACAAATAAAAAAAAAAGGAAATGCTCACAGCTATGGAACCGCTGTAGATGGATGGAATGTACTTGAAGAAATATTATAGAGGTTCTTAACGACAATCGAGATTCAGAAACAAAAATCCAAGATGGCGTATTTCATGTTTTCGTCAAATTCCAGTGGATCTTCCAGTGATCCTATGAGGGTGATATTTTGGATCTGGATCTACATATTATTACACTGTTTAATGGTCTTGCGTTTTGGCAAATCTGATGATCGTGATGAAAATGGCGGCGATTTTTAAAACGGATGTCTAAATCTTAATGTTATTCTGAATATTTCAATATTTTCTACAATTTACATTAAACCTTGTGAATTTATTAACGTTTTGTCATGCGATGCGGAATTTATTAATAGGTAAGGAAGTGAATTGCTCGCACTTTGGTCGCTTTGCGGCTAGCTACATTTGATCTCTAGGGGGGGGCAACTGCCCCCCCCTGCCCCCCCTTGGCGACGCCCTTGCCTCATAAGATACCAAAATGGCACTATGATGCAGAAAATAGCAATCACTTTTAATACCTAACCAATAAACATAGCAGGTTGTAATTCCCTTGCTCTATAAATTTTGATGAGGCTGAACCGAAAATAAATACCAGACTGACGGCAGGCAACTTATAACATACACCAATGGTACCCTTAGAGGCTTAGATCAATCGTCCTGCATTGTAGTTTTAACCTGTAATCTAATGAAGTCTTTACCTCATAAATCTTTTGTATATTAAACCTATCAGCAACCCCGGTGGATTGTGGTCTCCTAATAGATATTTTTCGGTAAGTCAAATTTTGAAACTAATATTATGATAAAACATATCTCATACTTTCTCAGATAAGTTTTTAAATAGGGTTCTTTCGGGCAAAGGAATGGCAAACTACTGGATTAGGTATTGCTAGGTTATTGCTATCTCCACACCATAGTTCTACTTTGGTATCTCATGAAGTGAGATTTTTTTGTAGTAGGAGCTTAGTCTACTTGGCTCAATCCATCGCGGCCTAATCGAATGGAATTACCAATCACCGGGCTCGGTCGTAAATATTTTACCTGACACTGACATCTGTACACAAATATCAAGAGCTTTTTATGGGCAAGATCAGGGGTCGATTCTGACTCGAGTGATATTATATCGGTCACTTTCACTATCATGAACAGACGACTATTGACGAATATAATATTGCACGAGATACATACATACATTCTTACAAACTACTATAATACGGCCGTTCAGAGAATGCGTTCCTGACACGTCGCGACTCGCGATTGAACTGACGACGTAACTTTGTAATGGCGTTGCAGTTACGATAAAAATATTTTTGCTGGTTGTTTACCGTTTTAACAATTGATGAGCATTAAAACAACATTATTATATCAATAATCAATTAATGTTATAATTTTGTGCCAAACTGAGTGTCAAACGTCAAACGCATTCTCTGAACGGCCGAACTATAGTAGGATAGTAGGAAGGATACTCACGCTAGCACCATCCCATCGTACTCCAAGAAGCGGCGCAGCTTGTCTTCGTGGGCAGTCTTCCTGACCGGGGGCGGCACTTTCTTCCACCTCTCCTTCTGCATGTACGCGTCTTCTGGCATGTCCTCCTCTTTGGACAGCTCTATGCCTTGTGACGCCAACCATTCCTGTTACAAGTAAGGTTATCGTTAAACTTACCTATAACACTCTGAGTGCCTAGTGCGAGTTTTTTTCGTGCAGTTTACGTTAACGATCGCGCTGACGTAAACTAGAATTTATATGGGACTATTTTAGTTCATCTTATGAACACTAGGTGGCGCGGATTCCATACAAATTGTAGTTTACGTTATCGCGACCGTTAACGTAAAAAAACTCGCACTAGGCACTCTGTTTGCATCGGGGGTAAAAATCAACGGTTCCTATATGATAGCGGGTGAAAACACGAGTCGTTGGTAGGTAGTAGATACTAAATAAAATCCTTACGTTTAAGTATATTTACTAAAGCAAAGAGAGTTGTAAAGAGGCTGAGAGTAAAGGGTCGATACTGTGAGATACAGGTAGATAATGGAACGGCCGGCCTCGGTACCTCATTCAATAGGAAGAGGAAATTCAATTAGAGTAAGAGAAAAGGGTAACGGCCACATTATTTATTTGGATCACATCGATTTCGGTTGGGGTGGCACATCCTACGCACACTCTTACCACACTTTACGCATTTGTAACAAACAAACAACTTCTAACAATTGCCTTTGTAATTATTTTCTAAAAATACTTTTAAAAAGTTGGTATAGATAGTTTAGGCGTTCTACATCTTTGATAACCAGGCGGTTACCATCAAGCGAGATGATGTTGAACGCAATCATATCACAGAATAAAAAAAAACACATCATAGCTCCCATCAGGTGAGATTGTGGTCAAACGCGCTTAGTTCGAAGCAAAAAGTTATTATGTATCAAACAATAAGGAAACCTTTTAATATCGATATGTCCAATTGTCTGTCCGTCCGTCCGTTCTACGATTAGGGTTCCTCAAAAGATCACATCTAATTATATTGAAAGAACCCCAGAATCCACAGAGCTAAGAAGAGCCCTCCCGGTTTCGTATTACTCGTCTAATTAGTCTCATTTCGAGATCTTAATCTGTAGCTACACTTAGGTTCTACGCACGTTCTACCTTATTGAGCGTTATGGGTTGATTACACGTAACGAGTACAGTGTCCAGACAGTGCCGTCGGCCGAGGACTTAACAGTTTGACGAGGCGAGACAGTCACTAGAACCATGCTTTGTTTGCTGGGCCGAGTATGCCATTTACTGTCTCGCCACTGTACTCGTTACGTGTAGACAACCCAAATACTATAAATTTTAGCTCCATACACTGGGGCGTGTACGGAGTAAATAATATACCTATTAATTAAAGTGAATTAATAGGAACAGAAAGCATGAAATTGGATTGACTAGTCTGAGCAAGTGCAAGGGTATATTTTTGAGCGTCTGCATGCGTGTGTGTTATGTACGAGTATGTGTTACATACCTAGTAATAACCATGCACATTTGGATTATTTAAAAAAAATACAGTTTGATTTTAAATTTTCGAGCTTGCTTTTACACAGCACTGTAAGTAAGTACTTTTTCATATTACTAGGCTAAATATAATAGAAATGTATACCAAGTCTCATTAAAATTGGACAAGTAGTGTCGGAAAAAAACAATTCCTTAGATAGATAGGTACCGATACCCGATGTCCGAGGCCGTTGAACTTAGCTTGTAACTTCAGCTTGTAGTTATCCAATTAATGAAGAAGAAGAATGTTATGATCATAGAATAAGCTACTCGCACTCACACATCTGTATTTTCGCATAGAAACTTGAAACTTACTCGTATCTGCGAGTATTAATCTTAAAGACAGTATGTCGTAAAAATTGTCCCGAAAAAAACATAGAGCCGAATATCTAGAGGCGGTGATCAAACTTGCATTGCGTTAATATGTTTAGAACTTGTAAATTGGTGCCTTTCGTCAAAATCTCTATTAACTACGTCGCATCGTGGCGAGACTTACCTACTAGTTTCTTTGTTACAACAGACTAGACGTGCATTTGACCATAACTTCAGTTGATAAGAACCGGGCGTTAAGGAAAGCGAGAATTTAATCGAAAATGTTACACGCTAGCTTAGAAAAATATTATAGATGATCTTCCAATATGGTGCGACGTATACTTTGTTACGTATAATATACATATAGCATTGTGGTGGTCCGTTCCATCGGAAATGTTTATTTGCCCCGTCCTTACGAAGTAGCCTATGACAGCCTATGTGAAAAAAGGACATGAATCATGGCACTGACAAACAGGCTAGAGGCGCAGTGATAAAATGGAATATGTCATAAGCTACGCTCGTCGACTCAAGATGTCAGGAAAAACTTCACCACGAAATATTTGTAACTAGTATTTGAGGAAAATATCATAGAGTGACATCAGGAAACACCGCAAAATACAAAACATTTTATTGTATTACATTGACTTGTGATGAACAAGTTGGTTTGCTATTTCGATTTAGTTCATATCTAGGTAGGTCTTAGTTTAACTTATTCTAGCACTTGATGTAGGTAGGCTCAGTAGCTTAAAGTTGTCACTTCTGGATGAAGCGAGACTCACTCGATTTTATATAGAACTGGCCAAACCATAGTCTGAGAGTCTGAGTATATCTCGCTCGCACCGCTCGGCGTCGACTTCGTCGTCCCAACTGAATAGCCGCGTGTCGTATATACCTATATCTATAGAGTATGTACGTACTAGTCTGTGGTGGCTATATCTATGTATATCGTAGGTAGATTCTCAATTTCGCAAGGGCAGTCACCAGCCTCCGTGGCGCAATTGGTTAGCGCGTTCGGCTGTTAACCGAAAGGTTGGTGGTTCGAGTCCACCCGGGGGCGCGATTATTTTTGCATTTTTAGTCAGCTTTTCCTTTACTTCAAAATCACATAGATTGCTGAACAATGAATTTTAATCATTTTTTTTGTTGTTGATTGACGAGATGAGCCAATCGCTCGAATGAATTTATATTTTTATTCTTTTATTGACATTTACAGAATCATAATAAAATATATCAGTCCTAAGCATATTACAATTTTTAACTAATCCTTTTTTTATATTAACAAAAATAACCTGAATTTATTTGTTCACTTAATTTTCATTCATACAAAACTGCTGTTTCTACTTTTATCAAGTCTATTGATTTAAAGTCACGAGTTGCGCATTGGTAAGTAAGGTACTACTAGGTAAGGTCATACCTACTGATACGCAATGTAATCAAAATAATTAAAAACGATAATTCATTGATAATACTCGGTTGATAAACGTGCTGGACTCGCGACTTTTATCTGTCCTTATTTATAAATATCTTCTAGCTGCGCCCCATGGTTTCATCAGCTATTATATTTCCTAAGATACCCTTGCATTGAAGTGAACTGAAAAAAATATCGATGAATACATTTTCGGGTTCCTGTGAGACATAATAATAAACATAATATTTGTAAATACATATACAGAAGAAGAAAACATTTAGTCAGCACTATAAAAACATTCAAATAGATTTTGCCAAAATATATCTTCGCCCGTTAAAATAAAAAAATGCAAATTGTAACTGGCGAAGATATATTTTTATTGTAACAAATTAAAACCGTGCGCACTCCACGTGCAGGCATTATTCTGATCTTGATCTCTATAGAGCTGGTATGCAAAATCTGCCTTGGTGTATTATCACCACTACAGATTGGGTTAGGATCAGAACGTGCACTTCCCAAAATGTCCACTGGACCAATCACATAATCAATATTATGGTGTGTCAGGTAGTAAGAATAACCTAAAAGCTTAATATATTACATATCCGCTATGAATATCGGCCCGCGGACCACTGTTGCTATGAGCTAATGTATAGGCACTGCATGCGATGATTCATAAAATGTAGGTATCTAGTTATTAGTGCTTCAAATGTCTACGATACGGCTATAGAAACAAAATTAACTCGACCTTCTCGACTATTCGACTTTACTAATCGATACCTTTAGTATTCATTAGCATTAGCATCTAAGTAATCGGTAAAATTCTCGATTAGACGATTACAATCACTAAGAATCTTAATTAAATACGTGTATGTAAAGTATGAGCGTCCTCGCTAATTTCAAAAGCAACCCACACCTGCTTATGTAATAATAATAAATAAAATCATGAGCGCCGGCCGGTAGGCAAGTTAAACGATAACAAAACAAAGTTGTTTACTCTCGTCCAAAGTCGAATCCACTCATTATTCATTCGAGCAGTGACTCCGCGAGCCGCCCGACGTCTCAGGCTCGGTTGTGTCCTTGTGCTACGTGACAACAAGCAATTTAAAATGGCCCCCTTATCTCTCGACAACTTGGCCGTGCAGGCGTTCATCGTTCACTCGGCTATCCTGGCCCTCAAGCTGCTCTCTTTGTCGCCCATGACCGGCGTCACTCGCGCGATACGCGGTGTCTTCGCTAATCCAGAAGATGCGAAAATGGCGGGGGGTGTTGTGAAGTTCGGCGATCCAGCGGTGGAAAGAGTCCGGCGCGCTCACCTCAACGATTTGGAAAATATTCCGGCGTTTTGGATCCTGGGAGCCCTGTATCTGACGACGGGCCCATCAGTCGCGTGGGCAACGTTACTGTTCCGCACGTTCACTCTCGGCCGAGTCATCCACACCATTGTGTATGCTATCATTCCTCTACCGCAGCCGGCGCGAGCGATCGCCTTTGGAGTCCCAATGCTCATCAACTTGTACATGGGAGTTCAAATAGTGCTGTACTACGTATCTGCCGTATAGACTAATTATGGTACTTATATTTTTAAAATGGTGATACTGGTGTTACAAAGTAGGTGTGATTTTGTACTTTTATGGTCGTGGACATTTGCAAGGTATATATTATATTAATTTATAAAGTGTAGTTATGTATTGAATGACAACGTTGAAATATTTATATTGATCGTTCTGAAGAGATTTGCATTTTCCTATAAATATTTTTAAAGAAAAAAGTTAATTTTTTATTTTACTTATAAGTACACACACACTTGCCGAATTATGTAAAAACCTGTTATTAAACTACATAATTTTCCCAAAGACGCCAGACAAGCTTGCCTTTCTAAATAGAAAGGCTAGACAAGCATCAACCTTTCTTAATAATTCATTCGAGCTCCGCGGGCCGACGCCGACGTCTCCGGCTCAGTACGTCGAGCGCTTCGTGTTGCGTGATCACAACCATTTAAAAATGACCCCCTTAACCCTGGACAACCCGGCCGTGCAGGCGTACATCGTTCACTCAGCAATTCTGGCACTCAAGATGTTCGGGTTGACTGCCCTGACTATCGCCACTCGTATATTCTTCCGGCGTGTCTTCTCTAACCCAGAGGACGCCAAACTATTCAGGGGCGTAGTGAAGTACGACGATGTAGGGGTCGAGAGGATCCGGCGCGCTCACCTCAACGATTTGGAGAATATTCCGGCGTTTTGGATCCTAGGTGCGCTGTACTTGACGACGAGCCCGTCTATGTTGTGTGCCACGATGCTGTTCCGGGTCTTCACTCTCACGCGCGTCATCCACTCTATAGTGTACGCTGTCTATCCTTTGCCTCAGCCCACAAGAGCCATCGCTTTTGCAATCCCATTGTTCATCAACCTGTACATGGGAGCTCAAACAGTGCTGTACTTCATAACTGCTATATAAACAGTGAAGTTACTTAGTAGTTTAGTATAGTTATGGCGGACAGAAATAGTATTTTTATTAAATGAAAGTGTAAAGTGTAAGTATGTAGGTACCTATATTGACATGATATTTTATAAACTAACAATATATTGTTTGAGGTGGCCGTAAATATTTTGAAATTATACATTTGGTAAAAATATCAACTGGATTTTTATTCTTTGTAAAATCTTATTTCTCATATCTACGTGCACGAGTCCAATTTAATTTTTGTCGATTTTGTCTCCATTTTTTTTTTGTCTCCTATATTGCTATAAAAACTTTAAACTCTTCGGATCTTACGTATAAATACTGTTTAAACTTAATCACTGCTTAAAATGCTTAGACAACTTCTAGGGAACGTGAAATGTCACGTACGAATTTAAGACGCAAAATTTTAATCAGGATTGATACGCCGGACGCCTTAATTGAAACGCACACCCAAAATTAAAAATAAATTGTTAGATCATAGATGAAAGTTATAAACTTGTGCCATAAGCGTTGGCCGGTTTTCAAACGGTTCCTTGACTATCGCTTCTATTTGTGGTGATAAAATACCTAATCAGTGTTGGCTAGAGTGAAGACAATTATGATTATAAAACGACAATTATCTTTAGCTTCACTCAGAAAAGGCTGCGTTAGTAGGTAATAACATTTTATAGCATTCATGGTCTATATGTTGTTTGATTTTGTTTTTTACTTAAATATCTATATTTTTAGAATTATTAAAATTAAGCATTGATATTATAATCTTTTAGCAGGTGAATTGAACTTAAGAGATTTTTGAGGTCCTGGAACTAATGTGGATGAAAATCTATGTACCTAATCTTTAGGAATAAGTACGATTTCGAACTTATAAAATAATATGAAGTTGATGATGATAATTAAGAATCGTTAGAAGTGGCCACAATGTTAAATTGCCTATTACATATTTATGCGAGGTATGATGATTTGTATATTACCTAGTCCTGGTTTTGCATTTGGTAAATAATAAAATAATATTTAATAATAAGTATTTTTAACATCCATAAGTTTAAAATCTTAAATACATAGTTTTTATTCGCTAATGGCGCTGATTAAGTTACATACTGAGAAGAGTGAATCCCTATTAGGCATGTAAAAAAAAAAGTTAAAAAAAAAAAGCCCAGTTTAAAAAAAGCCTAGTTGACAGATCTAATTTTTCTAAACGTATTGTTGTCCTTGTCTAATAGGTTGCAATGACAAGGACAGATACATTTTTAGTTTGTTTAGATCTGTCAAACAAAGCCTTTAAACTTGAGCCCACTCTGTACACATTTATTTTATAGACCATTTGGTTTATCGCGTTCTCAAACAAAAATTATCCGCCATGGAAACACGAATGGCGGGAATGCTAATATCAAATCGAAGAACTTCATTTACTGTTTTGCACCAGCTTTAAGTGACAATAATCAAATTATCTACAATGGCCATGATAAATGCGATTCTGCAAAATATTATTAAGCAGCAGATTAATACTTAGTTAGTGGCTTACCAGTTTTTAAAAACAAGCCGGCAAAGCAACTTTAGAAATTATGACGAAAGTTTTAAAAATAATGCTGTTCCATGATGACAGTGACTTTGCAAAATAACGATGATACACAGATTTATAAAATATAACATACTTATCTGTGATGAATTTCTTTTTTTTTTTTTTTTTTTTTTTTTTTTTTTTCCATCGTATGGACCTGCGATCAGTCATCTAGACTATAATCAGGTAAGTTGTGAGAGGTTGGCGTTTGGTGATTCAGAGCCACTGCATCTGTGATGAATTGATGATACAATTGGTTCGAGCTATTTCGTGGATATATTTCAATTACCTAATTCAAAATTTTATTGATAACCATGAATATAACATATTTATGTATGTATGTATCCAACATGCATGGCCCAAATTGTGTTGGTCATGACGTTTAAAGATAAATGCAAGTACTATTTAATTGTAGCTCTGGATTCTAGAAAAATCATTTCTTAATTAGCCCTAAACGGGATCACTACGTAATAGTCTGCACTTTAAATTTACTTAGCAAAAAATTACAATGGCTTTCTTCACGCTGACAGACCCTCTCGTACAAACGTACCTTTTCTACTCTTCTGTGATGGCTCTCAAACTTCTACTAATGGCAGCGATCACCTCAAAGGTGCGAGTGGATAAGCAAGTGAGCATCAGCCCTGAAGACGAAAAAGCTGGCAAAGTGAAGTTGAACGATCCAGATGTAGAAAGAACGATTTGGAGAATATTCCTGCTTTCTGGATCCTCGGCGCGCTGTACCTGACTACTGATCCCATCGTGCCGTGGGCCACCTTGCTGTTCCGTGCATTTGCCATCTCAAGAATAATTCACACACTTGTGTACGCGGTGATACCTATTCCCCAGCCAACCCGTGCGATCGCCTGGGGTGTGTCAATTATATCGTCAACTTATACATGGGCCTGCAAGTTGCGTTGTATTATGTGGCGGGCATGTAGTTTTAATTATTATATTGGATTTACATGAGCATCAGATTTAAAACCTAGTTTGCATAGATTATAGAGGTAGAAAGATACGATAATTAAAGTAAAATTAGTGAAATAGCCTGTCCAGTCGCTAGGAAACCGGCCAAAGTACAGTTACACATGCTGGACATACGTGAACCGTGCTAGAGTTCATACCTCGTATTTAGTACGTATTTTAACATAGTATGTTTACCGATAACAAGCAAGCAACCAGAAACTGACCAGTCACCGTTACTCTGCCCGTTCGCGAGTGGAACCGGGGAACGTTATTGCTATCTCTGTTTTAAACATAGAGGTAGATAGAGCTACATTCATTCACCCGTTACCGCGCGTCGCGACTACACCGGCGTTCGCTTGGCTCTCAGTAAATCATGTCGTTAATATTGTCAGCGCCGGCAGTGCAGTCTTATATCGTGTACTCCGGCATACTCGCATTAAAAGTTTTAGGAGTCACGTTCTTGACGTCCCGAGTGAGGTACGCGAAAAACGCGTTCGCCAACCCCGAAGATGCCAGAGCGACGAAAGGAAAAGTAAAGCTTGATGACCCTGACGTTGAAAGAGTGAGACGGGCGCATCTCAACGATTTGGAGAATATTCCTGCGTTCTGGATTCTGGGCGCGCTGTTCCTGACAACGAGTCCCGAGGCTGCGTGGGCTACATTACTGTTCAGAGTATTCACAGCTGGTCGAGTGCTACACACGCTAGTGTACGCTGTTAAGCCACTGCCGCAACCGGCGCGAGCGATCGCATTTGGAATTCCTTACCTTATCAACATCTACATGGGAGTCAAAGTTGTGTCGTACTACATCTCAGCTTTGTAAACATTTCAAACCTCGACGATCATTGTGTAGATCAGATGTATGACGAAATACGTGGTGTAGATAAGTACAGTCATTTCTTTTCTTATGTATGGGTATAAGGTAAACTTGTCGTTGTATTAAATATTTAAGTGCGTATTTGAGATTGATTTGTATGTAAATAATTAAAATATTGTAACGATTAAACTAACTTTTTTTAAGAATTGTCGTTCTTTTTATTTCTACCAAGGTAAAACCCCATTTAAATAATTTATAGTACCTAACCATTTTATATTTCTTTAAATTTAAGTGATAAACTTGTTCTTTGTAAGTAGGTATATGACTCAACGTCGTAAATAACGTCGTAATAGATCGTAAAGTAAAAAGAGGTACTGGGAAAATAATTAATACAAGGCTAAGTAAATAATTACGCTTGCCAACAACTAACTCATTTAGGCAATTGTTATTATTAGATTGTGAACAGATAAATAAAATAATGATATAATCATCCAATAATCCGCATAACTAGCTATAACAAACACAGATAATATTGTTGTACAAAACAGTTTTATCGAACCAAGTCGGTGTATTGATAAAAACATACGACGATAACGCAAACAAAATATCAAAAACATTTTTATAGAAGGTGTTTCTGAACGGTTTGTACGTATTTCACATTTCTAATCATATGTCAAAATATCAAAATCCAAATTTAAACAAACTGTATATTATATTTTACATCACGAAATTTGAAAATAATATTTCTAAGTTTTTTTTCGACTACTCTAATGAGTGATCACTGCACTTGTACGTTTATAAACAAGATATTTGACACTTTTATGAAGGTCATCCTAATATGCTTTTAGGGTTGCACCTGACAAAATTTATCTATAAATTAACTGTAATCTAAAATGGTGACGATAAGGAAACTCGTGGGGGTGAATTCTAAATCAAAGCCTGGACCGTTTAAGTATTATCACACCTTTCTGTTACGGCTGGTATAATAAAATATACGTTTTCACGATAGCACCGTATCATGCGCTATATTATAATAAATGACTCTCAAGCCCACACAATATTACATCATTCTGTGAATTTCTGTGTAAGTGCAAAATCCAATAAATAACTTGAAAAATGACGTCATCTGCTCGAAAATACATTTTAGGTCTCTTTAGTGAAGGGAAGATTGTGATTTGTCAACAATCTTGTCTTATAAGCCAGAGGTCCTGGGTACGATTCCCGGCCGGGCAGATGTTTGAATGATGATTTTAAATATCTGTTCTGGGTCTGGGTGTTAGTTGTCCTTGTCTTTATGTGCGTTCCATGGCATCCAAAACACAAGATTTATTCCTAGCTATGAGTGTGAAACGTTTATTTTTTTATTTTTTTACCTGCATCGCAAATATTTCAAACACTATGTAATTTTTTGCGCAGGTTGTTTTTTATATCCTACTAAGATTATAAACGCGAAATTTTATGAGCATGTTTGTTGTTCTTTCACGCAAAAACAGCTGAACGGATTTACACGAAAGGATGATGGGCACTTCGTCCCCGGTGTTATATCCTTGTATCAAGTCATGACATATGTCATTCGAAAGAGCATAACAATAGCATTATTTAATTATATGACATCAACCCCGAGTGACGTGCAGGGAAAAAGATATGACGGTTTTTAGATTCTAAAAAGTGCTGTTTTTTTCGTTTTAAAAACTAATTTATCGAATTTTATTATCGTGTATGCATTTTCTGTGACTATTTTATCACTCCCTTATAACAATTAGATAATAATAGTTTATTTATAAACGTTTATATAGTTGTAATTATTTTATTTTTATACTGGCACATGCCAAAATCCTTACATTGCTGATTATCGACAGTTTTTGTCTGAATAATGCCATAATATAATATCGATTTATTAATATTATCAATATTTGAAAAATTAAGCGAACTTACTTGTAAGTGAAGTCTGATTAAGATTATAAGTTGTCTTGTCGAAGGGTTAAAAGCTCGAACCTTTCGTCAAACTAGTTTGTTTTTTATTTATCTCTCCCTTTACCAAGACAATATAAAAGCGAGCGAGATAAACTTTAAATAATGGTTACAAATAAGAGTAAAGGCATAGAGCAGAGAGCAATCATAGACTAAATGCAGAGATTTTTACTTTTTAAATGCTTTTGACTTTGAAAATAGTGGTCAATTAGGCCTTTGCAGAGCCAGCCATGAATTTGGCTCAAAACGTCACAATACTGCTAACGGTGTGAGGTACTATCGATAAAATCGGCTTGTTTCGACATTATTGATGTTCTAGAAAATAATTAAGAAATCTTATTGAGAATTGTATTTATTGAGAAGGGTAGTCGTGCTGAATCTGACTAAGTACATGCCTATCCCAATCATATTCATACTCTGCAAGACAACATACTATGGAACAAACTCCTTTTTTTTTTTTTTTTTGGGGGGGTGGGAAATCATCAATTGACCCCTCCCACTCTTTGGGCAGAGCGGAAGGGAGTGTCAGACTTCTACTGACCAAAAACCACCCATGTTCCTTCTACGCCCTTGTGACGCCGAGGCCACGGTAACTTCTACCCGCAGCCCCGTGGAACAAACTCCTGGCGTACCGAGAAGCTAATGACCTCGTAAGTGACTGGCAGTACGGGTTTTGCTGAAACTGGTCTACTGGTGATCTTACCACTCACATCTGAGAGACTATTGAAAACATGAGGAAGCGCTCATATCACCACCGACAGAGGATGGTAACAGAGGTAGTTTTAGTAGGTATAACCCCACAAAAACTCCCTTGACCCGGTTGCCCCCCAACGCAGCCGGTTATTTTCTTAAGGTTTCCTTCAGCCTCAAAAAAAAACTATCCATAATAGACCGATAATAGATCCATCAGCAACACTAGGTACTTTCGAACGTGTATCTTATACTATACCGATTGCAAAAACTCGTGTTTTTACTGTAGGTATTGCTTTATTATTCAATAAAATGTCATAGTGCGCATCAAACTTAACCAGGTTAGTACCGCCTCAATCGAAAACTGCCAAGAGACAAGCTTATGCGCTTGACCATGGCTTCTCTCGGAGGCTGGATTTTTCATCCGCTGAACCGCGCGTCGGAAATGCAACGGCAACGGTTTGTCGTCTGCGTACCCAAAAACACCCGGCTTTAGCAGATAATTATAGTGAACAAGGAAAAGCGTTGTGGAGAGCACCGACCCCTGGAGAACACCGGCCTTGATATCTTTTAAATCAGATAAAGAACCACCAATGACCACTGCTCGAATCAAATAATCCCGCTGGAAGTTCGATATCCATGCAACAAACCAAGTGAACAAGCCAAACAAAGGGAGCTTGCTTATAAGGCTTTTATGCCAAACCCTGGTGAAAGCTTTGTAGATGTTAATGGAAACGACTAGCTTATTCATATGTTTTTCAGAGAGGGCATATTCAGCTACTGGATACATAGCGACTGACATAAAATGCCTTTTATCAGACAGCACTCTTAATACTCTTTATTTCTTGCAACCTATTACCAAAATAACTTCTACATGTTCCATACATTTTGTAGAGTGTCATTGACATTTTTCTATGGAACAGCTGAATTTTTCCCGAATTTCGAGTTGGTCCCATAGTAAAAGTTATTCATAATGAAAATAATGCCTACTATGAGCCCTTTTCGGCTTAGCGTACCCTTTATGAATAACCCTGGATTCAATAATAAAAGTAATTTTTGACATACATGTTAATAAAATTCCTTATAATAGGTTTAGAAAGCAAAAAATCAGCAATTTTTTAAAATCTAAAAACGATCATATCTTTTTCCCTGCACGTCATTCAAGGTTGAGTCATACAATTAAATAAAGCTAATATTATCATCTTTCAAATGACATATGTCACGACTTGATACAACACGGGGACGGCGCCCATACAAAAGTGCCCATTCTCCTTTGGAATGAAGGTTTTTCATGATCTGGATTAACTCGTAGGCTATTTCCTATCACGGAAAACGCGGGTGAAACTGCGAGGCGCAGCTAGTATTCTTAAGTTTTTATGGTAAGTAAGTACGTATGGGCCGAATGGCTATAGCTTGGTATCAAAGTTCTTAGGCCGCCTAAATGCGTGTCATGGCTTGGCGGTTACGAGTATTGTTAGAAGACAAACAACCGGTGTCTACAATTACGAGTCGTTTGATCCACAGTAGCACTCATTCCTAAATAATCTATGATGTTTTTTGTTTTTAATTGTTAATCTAATACAAAATTACAACACAAACAATTTTTTACAACAACAATTTATGATGTTAATAAATAACTCTATGGGACCTAAATGATAATTCTAATTCAATTCAAACCTGATTTTTTCAATGTATTTTCATATAGGTAATTTAATTCAATTTCGTTTCACTTTACCTGATTTTACTATGTATTGATTTATTTTTACTATTATTTTTTACACTCATGTCTGGGAAACCTCACTAACCAAGATACAGGTTTTACCCAGTTTGGTAGGGAAATCACAACTTTTTACTGTAAATTTTTTAAAGACAGCAAATTAGTATTTGTATTTGTAAATGCCAGTTAAATACCAGTTTGTAAGTTGTGTAGTTAGGTACCTAACATAAGTAGAACTAAATTCACAAGATTGTGATATTAGTCAACCACTTAATATTACGAAGTTTCTTTCCGTTAGTCCTAGAAAGGCACAAAAGGCGGTCTTATTGCTAACAGCGATCACTTCCAGACAACCTTTGGGACCTTACTTATTGTGAAATCACAAACATAGTAAAACACATAAGAGAAAGGTAGAAAAAGGCGGTCTTATTGCTAAGAGTGATCACTTCCAGACCACATTTGGAACCTTACTTATTGAGGTACCTACATAAAGGATGTACATTCGTGTCCTAGTTTACAATCAGTCCGGGCTATACCCAGGACTGTAATAGCTATAAACATATTTATTAAGCCCCACGACCTCCCTTCGGGCTCAATTCGAAAAGCATTTCAAGGTTTTACGGCACCCATTCGAATAGCATTAAGGTCTACATGTTCCTATTATTGCAAAGGAGCCTTGTGAATTATAAATAAACAATGAAAAGCATGAGGAATATTGTGGATTTTCTTAATCGGATTTTGTTTTCATCATCACGTTGATGTGGAGAAAATTGTATATAATTGAAAAAGTAAGTTCGTATAGGAAGAGTGACTAGAGCTGGTGTCAGAGTTTTAAAGTATTGCAACACAAGTAGGTAGGTACATTCTTATTCTTAAATTTTCAAGGGCGACCAAATACAATCGATGGCGGTCTCCCAGTGCCATGTGCATGATCACGCCACTACCGTGACCAGCGCGATTACATTCATCTGTCAAAGCCAGTTTACAACCGGCCAGTACGAAAATGCTAAATAATCGAATGATCACATTAAACAAACTTTGGTAAATCGATACAAAATAACAAAACCCTAACAAAAGCCCCCTTTGATATAGCTTGGTTGTTGTTATAGGTTGTTGGTTATTGTTGGTTATTGTTATAGGTTGTTGTTATTGGTTGTTGTTGTTGTTATAGGACAAATAACTTACAATCAGACGTGTCATCTATAGTAGGGGAGCCCACGATGCTAAATGGGGATATCATCGAGCGTCATAGAGACCTACTGGGTTGCAAAGTTTAGATGATAAGAAGAAAAAATGTTAAGTGATATCTAGACACGCGGTAGCGTGTCAAGCCAAGTTCAAGTGACAGAACTGGCGAGCAGCACCGTGTGTATATTACACGAACCATTTGGAGGCACTTTTGACCTCGTCATAACTCAAAAACCATTTCACATAAACGTGTCAAATTTGGCTCATATATTAAGACTTGCGAGATACATATGTGATCCAAATTTCATAAACACATCTCTAACGGTTATTTAGATATTAACGTCTAAAAATCGTAATTTTTATCACTGATCTAACTATAGACTAAAACTATATCCATGTTCCAGATGACCTAGAAAGTTCAAATTTGGCATACAGATAGGTAATTAGGTGAAAACAAAGGAAAAAATCAGAAACTGGTAAATTTGTATCATTTTATTATAATTTTGGAACACTTAACTTATACTTACGAGGGGCGGCTGAAAAGTTCTGAGCCTAAGGTACTTGTAGGTACTTAAATCACTCGATATTAAATCTCTATACCTGCCTAGTTTTCTTTACAAAAAGTAATGATATCCCGCCAAAAACATAAATGTAAAAAAGGACAGCCAAGTTCAATACAAAAAGAATGGAGATCTAAATGAGTGCCAAGTTTGATGGTCAGTCCTGAAATTTATTTATACTAATATAAAATATCATTTTTCTTATAACTTAGGATAATATATTGTAGCCTAAGGTTTGACTTGGCTAGTTTTCATATACGAATTACAGGTATATAAAGTTCGCAAGTTCTATAAACCTGTTACTTGTCGGTTCTTATTTTATTATTTCGAAAATTTGGCCTGCTGATAGAAACTAGCCATCGAACATAATAATTCGTTTATGAGAACTAGCCAAGTCAAACCTTAGGCTACAATATATTATCCTAAGTTATAAGAAAAATGATATTTTATATTAGTATAAATAAATTTCAGGACTGACCATCAAACTTGGCACTCATTTAGATCTCCATTCTTTTTGTATTGAACTTGGCTGTCCTTTTTTACATTTATGTTTTTGGCGGGATATACCTTTTCATCGCTGGGGGAAGCGGCTATAGATTTTTAAATATGTAAAAAAAAACTGTTGCTTGGGCATCTTCGAGCGCGTCAGATATTGATAGCATCAATGCCTTACGTATTTTTAATAATGTACGTATGTTAATCTGATCGTTTGCATGATGCGGGTGGTTGTTTGTAAGGGTTGAAAATGAAAAAAAAATAAAATTAATCGAGCGCGTCAGATTTTTTAAGGGAGTGTTAAGTGCACCAAAAAAAAGCTCTCATTCACTAATCTGACGATGTCGATGGGACGCAAACTCGCGGCCATTTTCATAATGTGCAAAAAAAATTCGCCATTTTGAAATACTCAAGCGTGTCAGATTAAGATATATATGGTTACTCTTTATGTTCTAAACGTACTGTTTCATAATCTGACGATTATCTAGAGGAATTCGCCTGATCTGACAAAAAAAATTAGAAAAACGGTTCACCCTAAAGGCCATCCCTGCAACTTCCAACTAATTCCGTTCCTGGGCGCTTAAAATTGTACTTTTTGAGCTCAAAATATATTTTATGTGATATTTTGAGCTCGCTGAGTTCAAAGAAATAATATTTCTATGCATTTGAGCTCTTCCAGCTCAAAAGTCTGATAGAAGTTTCATAGAACACTATTTTTGGAATTTTCAAACCACAATAACTTTTGAATGGATCAAGCAATTTTCACGCAGTTAGCGGCATTCGACGCAGTTGTATCATCCTCATAAGTAATTTCCTAAGTTTTAATTGATCGAACCAAAAATTTCGGAGTAATCCCGAAAAAACACTTTTTCGGGTTTCTTTCGTTCACGATATCTCTCGAACGAATCAACCGATTTTGACCAGCTTAGTGGCGATCGACGTGGTTTTTTAAGCTCAAGAGCGGATTGGTTTTTGAAGTTGATCGATAAAGCCGTTTAAAAGTTATTCCAAAAACCACTTTCAAAAAAAATAATCTTATTCGTGAGATTTTTCAAAATTTCTCAAAATCGGTCCGAATCGGTCCGAATCGGTTCAAATTCACAGGAAATCTAATTTTGTGGGAACTCTTTATAACGCCGTTTAGTAGATTCCGATCGGTTTAGTCGTTCAAAAGTTATAAGCGAGTCACATAGTCACACACACACACACACATACATACAGACATCGCGGAAACATCGAAACAGGAGCATGTGTTTCGGAGCTATTTCCCGAAACTTCCGGTGCATTGTCATGTTCCACTACACTTTGCTCTTGTAAATACTGAAAGTCTCGCGGTATTTTAATAGCAATAAATAATTTATAGCACTGTGCGTGATTTAAATCATTTAATGATGATTCCATCGACAATTCGAGGTTATCAGAATAATTGTTCCTCGAGATTTTCGGAAAACCGGCTTGCTACGACGATATTCCAAAATATTAACACATTTTTTTAATGTTTCTACTGTAAATTTAATAGTTTTTTGTAATGTACTTTCACCACAAAATACACATTTTAAATTAATATCACTCATATTAAATATTAATAAACTTTAATTCACAAATAATATTACAATATTTAGCAAAAAAAGCCAAAACGTTGGAAACACGTTGTAAACAGTATGCCACGAACGAGTCTTTATGATCAGCTGTGATGGCGTCATGGCAGCAGAAACCAGAGTGGGGACGGAGTGAGAGAGTAATAGATAGATAAAGAGTGAGAGAGGAATAGAAACGCGGAGAAGGAAATGTAGGCATCACGCAGCTCCACGCATTTAACTTTATCGACGAATTTTTGTTATTTCGGCTTGCGGAAATCATCAGATTATATATTATTCGTTATTCTTGAATTATTTCCTTTAAAATAAAAAAAAAATTAGCTACGCTCGAGAATGTCGAGATGACGTTTTTTTTACAACTTTGCTGCCCTTCCCTTTCTTTACGTCACTCTCAAATTGTCAGATTAGTGAAATATACACTTTTTAGTATGTAATTAACTCTACCCTACCTTAATCTGACGCGCTCGAAAATTTCTGATGGTCAATTTTTTTTTACTAATCTGATCCTGCATTCTTCACGGGCGGCCTTATATTTGGGCCTCATGTTTGGTGGAGGTACTTAACCGGGTACAAGATATCCCCCTGTATATCAATCTGCCGCGCTTTAGCACAACACGAAATCCCCGCTTGGGCTCCCCTACTACTAGTCCACGGACGCGCTCAGTTGTACCTATACTGGGTTATTCATAAAGTGTATGCTAAGCCGAAAAGGGCTTATAGTGCTCATCATTATGAACAACTTTTACTATGGGACCAACTCGAAATTCGCGAAAATCAGCTTCAGAAAAAAAAATTGGGTTGGTTCAATAGTAAAAGTTGTTCATAATAATAAGTAGGTATTATGAGCCCTTTTCGGCTTAGCATACCCTTTATGAATAACCCTATATAGGGTGTGGCGTAAAGAGTGGATAATCCTTTACCTACGGCTGGGAAATATCACGACTGTTCGGAAAATTACAATTTGTATTCAGTACAAGAGTCACCGGTTTTCGAGTTTAAATTGGACATTTTTGAAAACTTAAAAAAATAAGACTTCAAATATGAAAACTCGAAACCCGTGACACTTTTACTGAATACAAATCGACTTTTTCCGAACAGTCATGATGTCCCGAGCCGTAAGTACCTAATAGATTATCCAATATCCACCCCCGGTTACCCATCCGAAGACTGACCGCGTCGTACGTGCTTAACATCGAGCTTTTTGGGGGAAGGAGCTGAACTTCCTTCGGGAAAGAACCTTTAAGGCGAGACTCCGGTGTCTGCCTGCCTGTATGTCTGTCAATTATTTTAAATCAAAAACCGAAAACTAAATCCTACCTTCTAAACCACCGGGTTTATTTAACATAGGTACGTGATCATCAGGGGCGTAACTATAGGGTGTGGCAGGGCTGGCAAAATGCCACGGGCCCCCGACCCGACAGGGCCCCGGCCTAATCGGCCGCGATCTCAGAAATAACCTAACATTTTTAATAAAATTTAAGTAACTAAGTTCTTTAGGAGTAACTACTACTACTATGTACTTAGTAATTTATTAAAATTAAACTTTAACATGACAATTTTACAGGGAGGGCCCCATCCAAAGATTTTGCCACGGGCCTCATATGGCATAGTTACGTCACTGGTGATCATGCATATAGCGTCATGTTTTGTGATAACCACACACCGAAACCTGGTGGTAGATTATAATCTTTGTATGAGTACTCAATTAATGACTTTTTAAATCAGATAGAAACTTACCTACTTTGTATCAATGCCTATTTAAAGTAGGTACCTACTAAACATTATTAAACACATTTGCATGTTTATTATCGTGTGTACTTACATCTCAATGACTTATTTACGTCAAAGACTCGAACTTCGGTCTCGGTTGCAAGAATCTTGTTACCTACAAGGCCGTAGGTACAAAACATTAAATTTTAATAACCAAGCAACATCTGCATGGATACTAGCCGGCCATTATCACCACATAACTTGCGTGATATAATATGGCCCAGTAATATCACTAGCGAAGACGCCGCGGTCCGTAGTCCGTAATGACCAGCCGGCGACCGGCGAGCCGACCTTGTGCGCGAACACAAACTTAATAACCTAAAAATAGGACGCCAACGGCGCGTTCACGTGTCCGCCGGTTTCTGTGCCACAACGCTTCACATTTCTAATTAATTCACCACTTTGGGTAAGTTTTTGTTTTTATTTTTAAGCCATTGTCTTCAGTTCAGTTTTATTTCAATGCTAGCTGGTTTTTTAGGTTAAGTTGTTGTTAATGTTACGTGCTGATAGACTCCGGCGCAGGTAAACGGGTAGGTAAGTAACCAATTCTAAATGTATTATTTGTGAAGCTGTTAAATACGTCATACTATTATGCGATGTACCTACCTACTGTACCAACATCAATACGAATATGTTTGAATTAATGGAACTGAATTTTAAATACCGCTGTGATCCCTATAGTTTCATATTTATCTGAGAAGTCAAATTTAACTGCATGTGGTTTTATAGACGAGTGTTCGAGAAGGACGTAAAGACCCGTATGAAGCACGTTCGTCGTTCGTTGCCCATGGAAAGAGTAAAGGTGGTGTGGAACAGATTGGGTTATTGACCGTACACTGACGTGAAGTTGGTAACATGCGACGAATGATAATGTTGTTTGATACTGTCACAATGACTTTGACCCATTCGTTTGTTATTCACTTTAAGAATTCCTAACGAAAGTACCTACATAAAATATATGTTTTCGTGAACGTGAAGTATAACTTTATGACCACAAAATCTTACCAACCATTAACCAACCAATAACTTTAACCAATTGTGCTTTTATATTCGAGCGCACCTACAAAATTTTAGAAAGAGTAAGCCAATCATAATTGTCGTCGAATAAATAGACAAACATACAAGCACTAATTTGTCTCCCTGGACTTATAATCGGGGCAAATTAGACCAAAAAATAGGAGTAAGCTTACATTAATTCCCACCCAGCTGAAAATTGGTAGGATTGTTCAGAACACCATCATAAATGAAACCTAAAAAGTCCTCATCGATCCGATACCTACGTGCAAAAATTTTTACTCCGGGTAGAAGGTCACCAAAACGGGTATTTCGTGATTTTCTCAAAAACGGTACAAGCTACGAGGATACTGTTCAAGATAAGTATGTTCACTATAACATTTTCTACAGTATTGCTCTTAAACGCATGTTGATAGAACTTATGGTTTTCGAGATATGTCGATATTCATTTCCGACCAGACCAAAAAATTTACAAATTCACGGATCGATGAGGACTTTTTAGGTTTCATGTATGATGGTGTTCTGAACAATCCTACCAATTTTCAGCTGGGTGGGAATTAATGTAAGCTCAGATGTCTAAATTGCCCCGGTTATTAGAGAAATTTTGGTTCCGCTTAGTCAAATGCCAACTATCAGCAGTTTCATACATTTTGTCGAGTGTTATCGACATTTTTCTACATACCTATGGAACAGCTGTTTTTTATGCAACTTCAGGATTGGTCTCATAGTCTCAGATCAAGTAGAAAGGTGATCTGAGCTCATAGTAAAGAACTTTCATAATGATGAGTACCATAGTCACCTCTTTCACTTAGCATACCTTATCTTGAAACCCTGTTTATATGAGGTATAAAAGGGTAGATAGTTATTAACACTTACAGTTAGTTACCTACATATTTTTCATTCTCTTCTATGTAACATTTTTATGTTACATAAAGTAAAGTATAATATTAATTATAATTATATATTATAATATATATTATATATATATTAACACAAAGTATACTGAAACAAAACTAACCTTAGTGAAGAGATCGCATGAGATAGTATGGAACACTTTGCCATAGATACAAATGTCCTTGCCGTTGTCCAAGTCCTTCCAGTGCCAGTACTCGCCGAGGTCGTTCTTCGGTATCCTGCCTCTCTTTACCATTCGCCCTTGCCATAGACCGGAGTTCTTAAACCAATAAAAAATTGTTGCACATTTAATCGTTGGGTAGGTTTTAAAGAAGATTTTTACAGAAGCAGGCTACTTTCTTCTTCTTCTTTTGTTTTGGACTCTGCGGCTATGTAAGCCGCAATTCTGCCAGTGTCCGTTTTATAAGAGTATGTTCGGTGTACCCCAGTAAAGTAGTGGAGACTTTACTAGAGGCTTTTCTAAGGAGTTTTGGAAGCAACACGGAATGACACGATTCACTGCATTTTATGATTTGCCCACACTCGTGCACGTCCTCGAGCACTTAATGGTTATTTTCCCCACTTAAAATAAACATTAACACTCAAAATTACACAAGTTTAGTAAAATAACAAAATGAAGCAACGTGTCTCTTCCACGTTCCCGCCAAAAGTCCAGGCTACTTTAATACATTGCCATTTTACATCAGTTGGCTTTATAAATTATTGACATTTCAAGAATCTGCCATTATGCGTTTCTGACCATATCCGCACAAAATGTTTCTATCAGGCGGCCTGAGGCGGCGTGAATGCTTGTTTGCCACCTATCTTATAAAAAACTGTCATTACGTAAGCTAAATAGTTGAGGAAGATTTTAACTGACTGGATGATGTAGGTAAGTTCCATAAGCTAGCAAATAAGTATTAACGGCCAAGTGGACAAGTAGATTGATTGTTTGATATGAATACTGAATAAGCATTGCAATGATATATGCGGTGCATGACTAGGACTCCAGCCAGCCGTGAATGTCAGACGTCGAGTGCATGTCGCACTACACTTACGACTTTATTTAATCCTACTCATCTTTTTAATAATATATAAAAATGAATCGCTATTCGTTTGTCTGGCTATAACTCGAGAATGGTTGGACCGATTCTGGTTATTTTGATTTTCGTACTTAGGCTACTTTTATCTTGGTAAATGCGGGTGAAACAGCGAGATGCAGCTAGCAATAAATCTAAATTTTTTTCTTCTTATATATATAAAAATGAATCGCTGTTCGTTTGTCTCGCTTAAACTCGAGAACGACTGGACCGAATTGAATTTTTTTTTTTTTTTTTTTTTATACAAGGAAGGTTTAAAGTAAACAAAAAATGCGGGTGAAACCACCGGGCCCAGCTAGTAAACAATAAAATTGGGCCGTAACTTACAGCACCATGGTCTTGAGGTTTTAAGCGAAACTTAGGTATCAAGATAATAAATAACTACTTAAAAAAATCATAAATAATAATCTAAACCTAATTATGAAAGCAGAATGCAGATTTTAACAAAATATTTTTTCTCAAACCATTTTAAGTGCTAAACTTTACCTAACTTTCCTTCATTTCTAAAGTCAAACAATGTAACAGACTCTCAGACCGTTACAAACTAGAAGAAATCCTTTTAATGAGCACTACATCGCTCGTAACGCGAGGAACGGGAAGAAAGACGATTAAACGAAGCCGCGCCCGACGCTAACAACTAACTTAAAAGCTCAAGAATCTCTTGCAAATAGTGCTTTGCGAGTTTAAAATATACATTAAGAATGGTGAATTATTCTTCAGACAAGTTCCTATTTTGCAACCTTTTCTTTTCTTCAAACGATTATTCTTTCCTAATATAAATAGGGTAATTTTTGGAAAAGTGGAAACTCGAAAGGGAAATTGTTGTACAGTGACGTGAACAACACATTTACACTGTGACAAAGCTTTTTATTGGGGAAAAAGAGCCGTGCCAATACTGTGGGTGTCTCTGATCTTTCTGGGATCTTTTCTTTTTATTTAAAACAAAAATATACATATACACACAAACATACTAACCAGGTAACTAACTAGGTATACTTGCCTGCCTCTTTTGCTCAGTTTAATCTTAGCATAGGATTTTCTCACGATTTTTGTTTAATTTAATTATGATGTAAGTAGGTAAGTAGGAACTAATTAAAAGTTTGGGCAGGTACCTAATTGAATTTAGATACGTCATCTTTTCTGCTAAAAAAATTGCATTTGCGTAAACAAATCAAGCCCTGAATAATAAATGTACCTTAAAATAAATAACGTCGCACGAATTTCTGCCTATCCACACACCTATTAACAATATTTTTGCATGAAATCCAAGTTGGCCTGAGTTGGTGACGTTAAATGTACTTACGATTAAATCGTCATCGTAAAGCTTTTCTTCTTCATCCATCCGGCCAAATTTCTTTGTCATACTTTTGGTATGTCACTAACCAAATTCCATACAAGCGTAACTGCAAATAGCGTCTTCCACGTTGCATTCATGCGTCTACAACTCTACATAGATACATGAATGCAACGTGAAAGGCGCAAACGCGAACATTCGCGTTTCACGTGTTTCGTTTCGTTTGTATTATTTCTATTCGTTCGTTCGTGTTCGTGAGAACGTCCCGTTAGACAAATCAGCTGCTACGTACAGTATCGAAACTGCAAAATCACGATTTTTTTCATTGTACCATATTATACGAATATTTGATACACTTTTAGGTCAAATTTCGACTTTAAATTGCTCTCCTTTACACAATGCTATTTGTAATTTCGATACTGTACTTTGGCAGTCAAAATATGAGCTTTTTCTACTAGCTGGCCCACAGTTTCACCCGTGCGATGACGTAAAATGGTGATTATAAAAAGTAGCCTATGCGTGAAATGTCTCTATACGAATCTTATCAAAATTAGTTTAGTAATTACTAAGATACGCGAAAACAAACATTTCACACAAACTTTTGCATTTGTAAAATTAATATTAGTAAGATATAGAAGCTTTTTCCAAGCCCCTAGCAGTCAGCCCGAAACTCGCTATCTGATCCACAGTTCACAACGACACTATGTTGAAAGAAAATCTGATAATAAATGGTGTCATGTAATAACCTCTCATTTGCACTCGGATTAGGACGTACTCGTCTGTATACTGGGACTACTCTGGGATTAACTTTGACTGATGCAGTAAATTGCAAAGACCTGAATGAAAACATTTTCCTTTGTATCATGAAAAGAGAAAGAAAAATTACTTGGGAAAACAAAGAAAAGCTTTTTTTTTAAGTAATCGAGTGAGGAGACGAGCAAATCGCTCGCCTGATGTTAAACGTCACGTTTGCCCATAACAGGTCTGCACGAGGGGTTCCTAACCAGTCACACCAAAACGAGTCAGTGTGACTCGTTGGCACCACCCAGAATTTTGAACTCGCAGAATTCAAGACCTACTTAAGTACTACGGTATAGAATGAAAAAACATGGGGAATAAGTATTTCACTTAATATACCGACTGCCAGCCACTACTACTAATAATAATCCTATTAAAGTAATAATTATAATCTAATCCTTGTAGTACTTTTACCCTACTAATATTATAAGCGCGAAAGTTTGTCTAGATATATGTTTGTTACTCTTTCACGCAAAAACAGCTGAACGGATTTACGTGAAATTTGGAATGAAGGTTCATGGTCTCTATTGACACATAAGCTATTTATCCCGGAAAACGCAGATGAGACCGCGGGCGCAGCTAGCAATATTTAATTCAAAAACCATCAAAAGGGATCAGATGTTACGGTTTTCATTCAGTTTTACGATCGACTGCAGCTGTCACAGGTAATTTAGCGTGGACCAAATATAAGTAAGTACTTAAGTACCTACCTCTACGAGTATGTACTTAGAACGTAGGGAATTAATTTTCGCGTTTTTGTTTAGTTTCTAATTCTGTCTTACTGCTGTTCATTTTCGTCTTCTGTTAGGACAAGAAAATTGTTTCCCACAAATTTTAGAGCCAGCTCAGTGCCAAAATGTGCGTATTGGGGCTTTATTAACTTTACCCTTAAAACATGTATTAATTTATGGCAGGATTTAAGAGGTTATTTCAGTGCAGGCCTTTACAGGAAATCCAGATCGATGGTGGTTTAGCGAGGCCCATTTATTTAGCCCCTGCGACCAAGTTAAGCTCCTAATTGCCGTCATTTCCTGAAATCGTTTATAAGTAACTACATAAACTTATAAAATACATTGCAAAACTAATTTATAACACCTAACCTCCACTCCACATAGTATTACGTAAGTAACACAAAGTTGAACGAAACACTAGTACTAAGCAAAACTAGTTCATTGCACTCATCACTATAAATAACATTTGGAAATTAACATTAAAATCGCAAAATAAATCTAAAGTTTCATAGAAAAAAACTGAAATGTAATCAACGCAACATGCACAATATGGAGGAGGGCACAAACTAAGACATCGCACTTGTACATATTGTTTATATTGCTCAAAATGTCCACTAAATTAGTTTTTTGCCACATTTTAATAGCTCCTTCGTGCTCTAAAGGCATCTATGGCCATCTATTGTGAACTTTATTTTCTTAATATATTTACCTAGAATTAGTTCATATTTTTAGACATACTTGTATCTCAGTCTATGTTTCAGTCTTGCATGTTCGCAACCTATTTCTTGGTTCATGTCATGTCTCCATATCCTATGATGCAGTGTAACGAAATGTTCCAAACGTCGACCCTTCATAGGCTATGAAGCCTACATACGGTCTTCGATTCACACAATCTCCTCTGAAACAGTCGCCAGTTTTCCATTTAACGACTACGAAAACGTTGGAAACCATTACGGCTCACCATTTGGCGGCCCATTTCATTCTCGTCGTAGATTAACTTGTATAGATTCCGCACTTAGGACGATCGAAGCGACACATTAGTCAAAATCCACCTTTAAAAATTCACTCTCATTGGGTCGTTGCTAGGCTCAGGAAGAAATAATGTTGAGATAGCCATGAATTAGTCTCCGCAACTGAGGCTTTAATTTAACTACACATTAATGCGTTTTTGTTAAAAAATCTAGTCCTTCGATACGAAGATTCGCGAAAAAAATCAACTGTTCCATTGAAAAATGCCAATGCCACTCGACTAAATGTACGGAACAGCTAATATTTTTTTCGCAAATTCGTCGAGTACTGTGAGCCCTTTTCGGCTTAGCATACCCTTTCCTTATAACCTTGTATGGGCAATATCTATAGAGGGTGATCTATGACTATCATGGACTTCTATCTAGAAGTAGATAGTCTGGCTCGCTAACGTCTCTGCGCTTTTCATAACCCATTTTAAAATGCAGAGCTAGAGGCTGCAGCTTCCAGTGTGCAAATGCGAAGCCGTAGCTAAGCACTTTTTCCGGCATACGTTGTTATAAGAACCCACGTTCTTACCCTTATCTTTATTATTTTTGACAGACCAAAACTTGTGATGCTAAGTGTCGTTTTTGTCGAAGTTGGTTGGACCTAATCTGTATTGGATACTGGCGCCAACTGGTGCCAAGTAAGGCTATTGAAACACAAGCGCCACAGCGTCATACTCGTAGATTCTACTATCTATCTTGCCTTGCCTTCCCTTGCCAGTCGAGTTCTACAAAGTACCTAACTTCTAATCTAAATATTTGAATTTAGAAGTTTCAAATTCATTTTGCCCTGAACTTAGCCGAAGCATTTCTACTTAGGAATGGTCCTATTCACATTGCACTTCGCGTGATCAAGGATAGTTTAAGAAGCATGCCACGGGGCTGTAATCCGGACTAGAACGTGCTAGTAATGCCTAATCGAGATTTTATAGATAAATTCTACAGTCTGTACTTATAGGTACCTTATCTGGAAATACTTACAGTATGAAGTAGTAGGTATTATAAATGCCATGCATTTTCTGTCGGGGTACTAACATATAACTACTATACTGTTTATTTATTTATTAATATCAATTTCTCAAACACTTACAGCTTTCACTAAAACGTGTTTAAGATAATTTAAATATAAACTTAATATAAATTAATTAACGCAGTACGTTTGATTACATTGTACGTGGCTCATAATTTTTAACCGACTTCGAAAAGAAACGGTTCTCAATTCGACTGTTTGTTTTTTCTTGTTGTTATATTATTTGGCATATTTTAATAGCTCAACGCTTGCTATAAACTAGCATAATTATTATGATAAAAAAACTAAATTTTCATCTGCATAATTTAGCCCTGGCCAGAAAACCAATCACCTATTTGGCCCTTCAAACTCAGTGAATCTAATACTGACATATACGAGTACACCGGAAAAACTCCTTCTAGGTCAGTCGAATAAATAGTCTACGAGTATCTTTGTACTGTCAGTGATCCAAGGAGTTTTCTCTGATTAAAATTTCTCGCTCCGCGTCCGCACTCAACAATCACGTCTTATTGATAAACAAATAATCCTAAGTACTTTAGAATTCCGTAGCTGCAGAAGTCTGCAGGGTTTCCTGACTGCACTTTAAAGAGTAATTCTAGGAATTCTAGGAATTCCGCAGCCAAAGAAATAACGGCACAAAAAAATAGCTATTCTAGACGGTATCTACAATATCAAAACTAGTTGTGCCCTGGGGTTTCACTTACGTTTTCCAGAATAAAGAGTAGCCTATACATATTTTTATCCAGGGCATAGCTAACTTCATTTAGCAGCTAAAGCCTACTTCCCAAACTGTTCCAAGATGAGGTAGAGGCGGTTTTCCAATCTATTCATAATTATAAAAAATGTCTTTTGTAACTTCTTCGGTCACGGCTGTTACGGTCGCCATTCATTTTGCATAATCGATAAAGAAATTAAACATTGACTTTTCGCTCTTTTGTAAAACACAAGACGGCTAATTACGTATTCTATTGAATTTTCTTGGTAAAAGGAAATCGATTTAAATAGAATTTCATTAATTACACAATGATGATATGAATGCAAAGTTGTGTGAGTGAGAAGTAACAAACATACTCTATGTTAGTCACATACTCACATATTCAGGGTTATTCATACATTTTGTCGAGTGTCATTGACATTTTTCTATATTTTTACTGATATTTTTTTCGCGAATTTCGGGTTGGTCCCATAGTAAAAGTTGTTCATAATGATGAGTATTATGAGTCCGTTTCGGCTTAGCATACCCTTTATCAATAACCCTGTATACGTACATACTCATCTAACATACTATGTTACTCAACTAGCATACTCTGTTTGTTACTTCTTCACGCTGAAACGGCTCAACGGATTTGGATAGTATTTGTTAAGGCTAAGCCAAAGTGAGTATTGTTTCACAAATGTGGCTGTGAATGCTCGCATAGAATAACAAACACCTAAGCGGAACAAAACCAATATTACTTTATATATTTACCTACTGCTCATATGGGGTGGAAGTTGGATTACGAGATATCTTGCTTGCCAGGTAAATCTAATATATAAAATTCTCGTGTCACAGTTTTCGTTGCCATACTCCTCCGAAACGGCTTGACCGATTTCGATGAAATTTTTTGTGCTTATCCGGTATCTATGAGAATCGGCCAACATCTATTTTTCATCCCCCTAAATGTTAGGGGTAGTCCACCCCTAAATTTTATTTTTTATTTTTTAGACATTTTTTAATTTCTTTATTTTTTTATTATGTCGCATTAAAAAATACATACAACCCTAAATTTTCACCCTTCTATCACCAACCCCTATTAATTTATATGGCAAAACAACGTTTGCCGGGTCAGCTAGTCTTAAATATAAAATTCTCGTGTCACAATGTTCGTTCCCGTACTCCTCCGAAACGGCTTGACCAATTTTGATGAAATTTTATATGCATATTCAGTAAGTCTGAGTATCGGCTACTATCTATTTTTCATACCCCTAAGTGATAAGGGTTGCCCACCCCTAACATTTATTTTTATTTTTTGGACAATTTTTTTATTTTTTATAATGTGGCTTATGTGGCATTAAAAAATACATACAACCCTAAATTTTCACCCTTCTATCACCAACCCCTATTATATTATTACTTTAAGTGAACAAGTAGGTAAGTATGCTCATGTATAAAAAAATAGTTTAAATGCTGGGTGGCAAAGAGCTATTAAGGGCAAGCGTGACGCTTACCATCTGCCGAGAGACTAACCTACTCATCTCATCACATAAATGCACAAATAGTAATAATTAAAATGCAAATAAAAATATTGAAGCGGAAGCAATAAAAATATTTCCCCTTGGGGCTGTTTCTGTGGCCGCCTCGGTATATTTCATTTTTAAAGGTTCTTTAAAAATTATTTATAAACTAATAAGTTAATTTTAAAAGCGATAAATATTTTTAGTTAGGGCATCTATGGTGACTATAAAACAAACTGGGATTCAATTGCACCACTATTGACCTAGTAGCGTCTGAGACGACTTATTAGTAGCGTTCGATTGATTGCGTCTTTGATTTCTTCTCAGCTTCACTCGCGGCTAATATGCCATACGAGAAGTAACTGATAACGTTACTTTGTGACGTACAACGTTACACGCTCTATAAATTATAACTATAAAGTTAGAGAGATAACTATAGTTAAAGATACTAAATACGGACCGGAGTGTTAGCTGGGTTATGCATAATAGTCATTTTATAGCTATCATAATGGGACTGGGACTGAGCTGCAAAAATACCTAATGATGCGTCCACAAAGCCGTTACTCTTTTGTGGAGCAATGCAAATGACACGATAACATTAACTTAATGAGCTTAAATGAACTTTAGAAAATCATTTAATGTTGCTTGTAATATAATAGCTGCGAAGTGAATGTACCATTAAACAATTTTAAAGTAATTTGCCCTGAACTGTGACTTTACGACCCATTCTTTGGACCGATTATGCCAATATTCGTGTAAAACAATTTTACATGAACTATTTGCCCATAAAAGTTCGAGAAGATCAATGATTCGCAAGTTATCGTCTACAAATAGAACTCTACAGGACTCTACTCAACTCTATAGGTCTAAGAGTTTACGAAAACAAACGCCGATTCGTTCCCGTAGACTCGAGACCTTTCCGCTCGGTCAAATTACCTGGACTCTCGGCTCCATGACGGTAATAGAATCGTCCTCGAGAAAGTACACGATGTTGACCAACCGCACGCGATACTTCTCATCGGCATTGTCGTACACTGGCTGCTTGAAGAATGCGGTGAAGTTGAGGCATCGCTTGTCGTAGTGCACCCAGTGCGGGATCACCGCAGGCAGGGCGGGCTGCTTTACTCGCCCATATGTCAACGAGGGATCGTAACTGGGAAAAATAAAGTCAAGCTCAAAACAATCCTGGTAAACCTACGTAGCTAAATTGCGATACATTGCAGTTAAGCCGAAAAGCCGTCAAACGCGAAATAAATGACTCGTCCAATCAAGACCTGCCGGGCTGTACTCGCGTAGGTACATAACTTTTAATGAACGCATCATTCCTGGCCGTATTTTGCCTTTGGGATCGTCCCAATCATTGTAGCCTGCAAATGAACGAACCCTAATTCGGCTGAAACGATTCAAAATTTCATGAACTTTTATCGAATTCGAACCAGACACTCGTATAACTCTAAAATAACATTAAAGTACATCGAGAGTCGATTTCATTAGATCAACGAGGCGGGCGTGCGCTGACCTTTCAGCGCAGGTATCTAAAGCTTCAACTTTACGAGATCGTAATGTAATGTAGAGTGTTGTCGGACGAACATCAATACAATCAATCCATACGGGTCTCGAGAAATGACCCGAAGCGTTGGTGACTGGAGGGTTTGGGATGGCTCATTGCCAAACAATCATGCCTACTATGTAAGTTTCTTTAGCATGTTTTCGGTTTCTTGGCTCTTAACAAGGACGCTTTCTCCTCAGTGCGGGACAACAGGGGCAACGCCCTTACTCGTTCCCCGGCGTAGGTGGCTTGGCAGTCTCTTATCATCATAAATATATTATCTTAGTAATTGCGGCGAGTAAAAGATAAACTAAGTAAAAATTGTAAAATCAAATAAATAATACTTATCTATTCATTCATTTAAGAAAGCTTTAAATTTTATCAGAGTCTAAAAACCCAACAACCAACACTTAATAGTGCAGACTAGAGCAATTTCTGAACAGTTTTTAAAAAGTGCGAAACAAAATAATTACTTGGCTTGGCTACATATTTTAAGTTGGCAACTAGCAACTTTAGAACTTTACTATATTAGCAAAAGTAGACTATAAAATCTGTATAAAAATCTATTCCACAATATTTCACCATTCAATACCTTATGATAAAAGAACCAAGTTGTCGCTTACCTGACAGAATCTTCGGCTAGAGCAAAAGCGTTGCTGTCGACGTCAGTATCGGTGCCGCCCGGACCTCGCAAGGCATTGTCCGGGAACCTGTACCCTTGATAGTATCTAAGCGAACTCTTTATGTGAAACTGAGTCTTCGTTGGATCCGCAAATGTCAATCCCGGTAGCTTTGGTAGACCCCACGCCATTTTCTATCCAACAAAATATGAAATTTTCATTCATCAAAATATATTATACCTTTGGTTTTTAGCGGTGTTTTATATATCACCAATAAATAGAGCTCTGATTTTGGTAGGTACTTATTTGAAGTTGCTTTCCCTACGAGTAGTTCGCCAACAAAGAAGTAAAATTGCTTTTCTGTTAAGATCTGAACTTTGGCATTCGCGTCTACAATCCTAAACTGGTTTTCTCGAGTTGCAAATTCCTACTCCGATTTCATAATTGGTAGCTTAAATTGCTTTGAGGTCAAATAGATCAAAATTCAATGAACTGAATAACACTGCTAGCTATAAATTTAGAGTTGGTCGAGCAACTTGAATTTCAAAAATTATTTTCTCGTTACTTTTTTAGTTTTAACAGTTTTTAAACGGCGCTAAAATAAAAAGTGAGTTTAAAGCGCTTAAAGTTTCCAAATGCACTCAAGCAGATATGCATGAGCGCGGCACGCGACAAGATAAGCAGAACGTGAGAGCCTTCTCCGTTCTGTACCATATGCACATTGCACATACCTATATACGAGTATATACCTATAGCTAACTACGTGCCTACTGAATAACGCTCAGAGATAGCATTAGGCGTGACGAAAGATTTTAAAATCCTCTTCCATAATGTGAGTACACATTAACTATTTACAAAAAAGCGTTTATTTCGGTACCTAATAAACTTAAGTTTAACGAAGTTTGAAGCCATTTTTCACATATTTTTTCAACAGTGCCCGAAAACAGCTTGCTTGTGTCATGGCGTCGATTTGACGTCACGGCTAGTAAACATGTCATTGTGTCTATGCGTGATGAGCGGCGGATGACCTGAGTTCACTGAAGCGTGACGTCATACGCTGTGATTGTTGTTTCTGACAAGATGGCCGATTGCCGCTGTATTTTAATGTTTTAATTTATTGAAAATCTTAATAATCTGTTTTTTAAAAATAAAACTAAACATGTGTTTTAAATTTTTTTAATCTGGCTCTAGTCCCCTGAAAGCATTGAATCGGCGATTTTTTGATACTGTCGTCATGCCTATTCACTCAAGCAATTTTCGTTAACGGGCAGAACATGATGCGCATTTTTGAAGTTATTAAATCACTGAATATAATGAAGAAAAATCGCACTCGGTCAAGTTGCTCAGAATAACACAAAACTTTAACAAAAAAATCGTTTTGATCCAAACAAGTTTTCAAAAAATAGTCCCATGTCGAATTCTGCTCCTTAAATATTATGATTAATTTTTAATTTAATCAATATTTTAAATATTAATAAAAATAAATTAATTGTATTACTTTTAGGATTTCACATGTGATTTGATTTATTTGAAACTCAAACTTATTGAATGAAGTCGTTGTGGTATTGTTATCAGTATAGGCACTTAATACATACGAGTATGTTATGCTATTAAAAATTGATGAAAACACCAGAAACAGTATTACATAGAACGGAACACTATATAAGTTATATACAATGTTACATACAACGGTGCGCGGTGGTACTAATTACTGTCCCATCTATGAAACAGCTCTGAATTCTCCCTATCACGGGGCCGTAACAGCTGTTTTTTTACGCGATTTTAGTGTAGGTTTCGTAGTAAACGCTGTTCATAATGGTGAAAATAATATATTTCCATTCAGTAAAATAATGTGCAAATCCTGCAGTAAAATAAGCAACCAATACCCTAAATACTCTCTATTATTGACTAACCGCAAGTTTCAGCAATTTTCACGTGGCTGTAAAAAACACCGGCAACTATTGGACGAAAATGATAAAATCTGTGGACTTACCAAAAATCACACAAAGGATTCCAAAATTGTAAAGATAAAATACAAAATTCAATTACTAAGAAAACCTTAAATTATAGCAACAGTATCGTAAAATATGATTTCACAAGAAAAAGAAATAAACAAATTTTGAAGGAAACGTTGTAACATTTGGTATCCTAGCAACGAAGACAGTTAAGCCGATATAAAACTATTTGGTCCTTAAATAAACCAAATAAAATCTCCATGGTGATACGCAAAATATCCTTAGGGAGCGGAGCGTCCTACGCTTCTACATTTCGGGAAATTTACTTCTACCTCCTTAGTACTTTGTGAGGGAAATGTTCAATGTAAACCGCGAAGTATGTAAGAGATCTTAGGATTAGGGTCCCTAGTTGAAGGATTCATAGTGTTAGACCAAGTACACAGTTCACTAGGAGCTGGGTTGGCTCGGGTGATCGCTGGCAAGGGGAAATGCACAGTACCTAACACCCTTTGCGAAACGCTAGTACGGGACCTCTATCGAATAAGAATAATAAGAATAAGCAGTTCACTCTCAGCTTCCAGTCTATTACACTAATAAATAAAAATAAATGTTTCACACTCATAGCTCCCCACTAAGATAGCCTGTGTCGGGGATGCCATGGAACACACACAAAGACAAGAACAACTGACACCCAGACCCAGAACATATTTAAATTTGTCATTCATACATCTGTCCTGCCGGGAATCGAACCAACACACTAAATTTCTTTACACAGATACTTCTTGCCTCAGAAAAAATAATCGTTCCAGTTCGATAGCCGGTAAAAACCAGTAAACCACTATTTAAAAAAACAGACATTTATGAGTCACTATAAATGGCGTCAGATACAACAGTAGTGCCCCACGAGTGTGGGCGACAAAGCCTTTCCGCCCTAACTTAGGGCTTTTGATAAAGTAAGTTACACTATACCTCACCCGAACAAAGACAAAACATATAACGGCCGACAAATCATCCCAACATCCTTGTTAAAACTACCGCCTGATAAAGCGAAACTCATTTTGCTCCCCTACGGTGCCAAGCTTTCCTGGGTAATATTACACGAAAAAATTGGAAAGAGTATATTTGGGTACAGTAACTAGAGACCCAGTCGGGCATTGATTAATGCGAGCGCGGTGCTGTGCTTTCATCAAAATGTCGAACTGCAGCGCTGAAGTTGAGCTATTGTGTTACTACGTACTAGAGGAGACAAAGCACTATTTTGTGGTGTCTTTTTGTGGTGCTTAGTTAGCACTATATGGTGGTGACTCAATATATTGGCAGTGTCCCATCGTGGCTATTCTTGTACTATTATTAATTCTGGCCATAGTACCATACTTCAATCAATAACTGGCTAGAAAAAAACATGCTCTAATTTTTTTATTTCCGTTATTATCATAAACATTTTGTCGAGTGTCATTGACATTTTCTATGGACCAGCTTATTTTTTTCGCGATTTCAGGGTTGGGTTCATAGTTGAAGTTGTTCATAATTATGAGTACCGTGAGCCCTTTTCAGCATACTCTTTCCTTATAACCCTGTAAATAGCAGAATGCGAGTTGCGAGACATTCAGGACATATTTAATAACAACAACACCACACGTGATGTAACCGCATTTAGGGAGTCGCTAAGTGAAGTCTAGCATAGTTGCCACAATTAAATTAGACATTGCAATTGTGGTGTCTCTTCTAATACGTGTAGTGCATAACAGCTCAATGCCCTGGCAGCAGCTTTGTGCATACGTAAAGGCGCTAAGTGAAGTCCTGAATAAAATTAATGGGTTTCTGTTTTGATTTCGATCCTAGATAGTAGCTATGTTGATCGAAAGAAATCAATCATTCTGATGCAATTTGTTATCTACAACATCATGGCATGTACTGTATACTGAAACAATGCCTTTTAGCACAGAATTGGTAATCACTACTACCTATTAGTTTGATTATTACCCTTATAGCGCCAACAAAAATGGATTTCACAGAAAATATACACTAGTTTTATGCATGGTTTCAGCCGCTGCATTGAAGCAGAATGACGTATATAGCACACGCGAATAATTTAGTTTTCATTGCTAAACCAGATTTTTTGAGATCGGTTAAACCTACTGAGGTAATGTACTTCCTACTATGAAAGTTAACTTAACTTATTTACGATATTAGTAGCATTAAAGCCTCGGTTCTTAATAGCATTAACGTGTGTGTTAACAACGCCATTCTAATTTCAAGTAAACAGACCAAACAAACCCCGAAATGTAAAATCCGAGCGCCGAGAAACTCGTTAAACTGGTAATAACTGAACAGGTCAATTCTACCGTAACGTGCCGACAAAAGTAAATTGCAGTCGACAAACGGAACTAGGACCCTATTTCAATGCGCTTGTTATCTCTGTCACTGTCTATCTTGGGGGATATCTCATGAGAGTGAGGGTGAGCAGTCTGATCTCCAGAGCCTGAATAAAGAGACCTAGACCGCCGGAATTGAATACCACCCACCTCCGCCCACGATTTATTCCAGGCATTTCCTCTTTGAAACTTTTAAATACCATCCAATGTATTTTCAGTGAACTGTAATGAACTCCGTTTTATTTTTAGATCGGGATGGCGTTTTTGCTGAAGTATGTGTCAAAGGTCTCCCGAATTATCGGGTTCCGACGAGGGTTCAGTACGTCACCGCCTATTATTTTCTCGGAAGAGGTCCTTCGCGCGAAATCGGCTGGAAAGCCGCTGGTTGCGTTGGAGTCCACAATAATCACTCATGGGATGCCGTACCCGCAAAATTTAGAGACTGCCAAACAAGTTGAAAACATAATTAGACAGCGGGTGAGTTCACGGTTTTAATTATAACATATTTTAATAGACAAAACGATTCGGTTTTAGCGTGTTGAAGTTTTGGATGATGTTTCAGATTTTAACTTACCTTTGCTATATGTACTTATGTATTTTATTATTTACGGAGCCTAGAAAAGTGAGTATATTTTAATTTTGCTCTGTTGATTCTGATAAAACTCTACCACAATAAACTTTCCTTAATTTAGAAATACAAACACCAAAATCTTTCTATTGTAGAATTTTTATAACATGTTACGGTTTTCGTAGACTCGTAGACGCGCTACGAAAATCGAGTAACAAACAAATGCAGTGGTACTTTTCGCAAAATGGATCGTATGTTCCCGGATCTCATGTTATCGTATTTGTTAAGAGTTGTTTTGCGAAGTCACATACAAATAAGATTCTCTGAATGGAGAAATTGGAGAAATGCGTATCAGACTCTATGTACATTGTACATACGCATAAGTGGAAAACCTTTTTACCCGGAACGATGGTTTTATTATTGGAACCTGGGCTTATAATGATATCTAAATCATATATTATTCGAGTTTTGTTATCGCTTCAGTACCTTCCTCTGGAGATCGCAAAGCCCTCCGTCAAGCATCAAGCCACTGGGGAATTTTAAATTCGAATTTAGCTTTATTGCTGCGCCCCGTAGACCCTCTATCCTACAGGAACTGTTTATTTCCGAGAAAAAAACTGCCGTGTATAATCTACCTCCGATTCAAATTTTTTCTAAACCCGTTGAGTCGTTTAAGCATAAAGAAGTAAGAAAGACAGAGTGAATGTTATTTGTCCTTCTGTGTCCCTTTTGTCATCCCCGACACAGGTTATCCTAGTGGGAAGCTACGAGTGTGAAGCGTTATTGGTGAAATTTTTAGGGAGCAGTTCCAGCAACAATAGCTATCCTCAAGGGGCAGATCACTGTCGGCCTCACAGAAGACCAGCTGCAGTACCTGGCGCAGGCCAAGGGTGTGGTGAAGGCGTCGAGGCGGGACCTGGCGCCCGTGGCGGCGGCCGGGCTGGACGGCGCCACTACTGTAGCTGGCACCATCATCGCTGCAGAGCTGGCTGATATACCTGTGTTTGTTACTGGTGGTATAGGTACGTATAATAGGCGTGACGAAAGATTTTAAAATCCTCTTCCATAATGTGAGTACACATTTACTATTTACAAAAAAGCTTTTATTTCGGTAATAAACTTAAGTTTAACGAAGTTTGAAGCCATTTTTCCCATATTTTTTCAACAATGCCCGAAAACAGCTTGCTTGTGTCATGGCGTCGATTTGACGTCACGGCTAGTAAAAATGTCATTGTGTCTATGCGTGATGAGCGGCGGATGACCTGAGTTCACTGAAGCGTGACGTCATACGCTGTGATTGTTGTTTCTGACAAGATGGCCGATTGCTGTATTTTAATGTTTTAATTTATTGAAAATCTTAGTAATCTGTTTTTTAAAAATAAAACTAAACATGTGTTTTAAATTTTTTTAATTTGGCTAGTCCCCTGAAAGCATTGAATCGGCGATTTTTTGATACTGTCGTCATGCCTATTGTCTATAAAGCTAGAGTAATCATCCATCAAATCTATAAACTGTTGTAAATCATGCCGCGGGAATCCACGACTTTTCACGATTTTACTGTTTTCTCCATCGTTATGTATAATACACATTTTTTTTCATGTCGATGGTTCCTCAATATTTTCTGGGATAAGAAGTCTCATCTTACTGATACATATCTACTATTTTTGTGTATTTCGTCAAGGTCAAATCAGACGTAAGGTTATGAAGAGGTTTCAAACAGATCGAAATATAAAATCCGCACTTAATAAAAAAAAATAGTGATTAGTTATATTTGTCATATCTCAACTCAACTCACTAAAGCAGCCCGATAAGTTTTCTGCGTCTCTGTTAGTTTCAGTAAGTTAGAAAAGCACGGCAATAGATTTAGAGTTGTCAAATTAAATGAAGTTTAGAAAATAGCACTCCACAATTCATGTTGCATTTGTATTCACTTTTAGCAACTTTTTGAGGGCCTAAAACGTCAATAATCCGTGAAAACCACCTGAGACCACCTCTTAAACGACTACAACTAAATAAACAAGATAAAGGTAACTCTAAAAGAAAACGAAATGCTAACCCACAGCTGCGGCGTACAATCTGCACATACTATCAAACTTTCACCAGGCCACACAGATTTATAAAATTATAGATGTTAGATCTGGTACAAAGTGCAAAAAGTGTCTTGTTATAACTTTGAGATACAGTTCGGAAATAGTGGCAAACTAATTGAAACCGTATAACATCAAAATAATGCCTAATTTAGCTTACAGTCCTTTTAGTCTAAATACACTGATTACTATGTAAATACTCGTAGTTCTTCGCTTTTGGTCCATCTTTGGTTCAAACATTTTTCAAAGCGGATCTAAAATCCGTAGTTTTAAAAATCTTTTCCAAAGAAGATAACATTCATAAATAAACACCGTATCCTGGGAAAACACCACTACAATAACCAGATATACCGTATTACGTAAAATAATAAACCTTTTCAGCGAAGTTCCCCAGGGCTTGAGATTGCTTTATGCATCAAATATTCAGAAGAAAACCAGTGCAATCCGGCGAGTAGTTGCAGATTTATATTTAGGTATACTCGTAGATACATTATTGGTTCAGTTGCGTGATAAAAAAAAACGTTAACACTGTGATTTCGTGTCCGAGCAGCGTAGAAAATGCAAACATAAATCAGTAATAAATTAAAAAAAATATTTTTTTAATTACAATCTTTTTTTTTTGTTATCGGAGTGACACTGGGTTAAATTTCAGTTCGATCGGACTTTGGGAAGTGGTTCAAAATTCAGTTGCTAGATTTGACCTGGATCATTCATCATTCGAATCATCGCAAATACCTATCTGAGTAAAAAATATTTTATAAGTTAGTATTTAGTTTTTATTTCAACGTTTGAAATGAAATCAAAAATTTTTCTCAACACCAATTTTAAAAACCTTTACTCAGCTGGTTACTATTATTTCGATTTGGTCACTTTCGCCGATATCAATTAATTTTTTCAGTTGTTTGCAGTTTCCATGTAATTACCAAGTAGAGTTATAAGTCTGCTATGTAAATACAATGTTTAGTATTGTTTTTCACTGGCATTTTGTACCGATTATCGTACCTGTGATTCAGACATGATTTACTTAACATACTGTATATAAAACTCATTTCCCCGTGTTACAACTATTAAACAAAGGAAAAATACATTCGCGCGTGAGGAAACAGATTAAAAGCACGCTATTCTCGTACTTGGCACTGCAGGGCAATCACGAGCGCACCGCGAACCGAGCAATTAAGGCCCTTCATGAGCCGGCATTTGCCTTCGGGGTTGGCTTTAAATAAAATATGAAATACTTTTCGCAGTGGCTTGTATAAAAATTGTTTCTAGCAATTTAAATTTCTGCATTCAACAGTAGTGTGCGTTTCTGGGCTAAATTAAATCAAAATATACTTTTTATGCCATAGTTGTCAAACTTTTCCGTAAGTTGACATGTGACCGAGTAAGATAAAACAAAATTAGATATATTTAATTAATATTTAACACTGGGTGACCTTGGGTGATATTGATAAGGTGGCAAACAAGCAGACCGGCCGCCTGGAAATAAGCGATCGACAACCGGCTACCGTAATAGTATGAATATCATATTAATTTGGTTTATTTAAAAAATGTTTTGTTTATGTGCAGACTGGAGGTATTCTCCGTCTTTCTTATTACCAATTAATTAAAATAAACATGAATCTTTGCGACGATTCATTCCATGGGGTGACCGAAGCCAGTTCACTCAGCGTCGTTTTAATCACTTTTCTTAGTGCAATTCTATCTGGGGATAGTTCGTTTCAAGACAAAGAGATGGTATCTGCGAACTGATCGGAGCCAGAGTCCAGTGAGCCGCGACGCCGCTCGCTCGCGCCAGACACTCAACGTAATATACCCATTGTCCTAGCAACAAAGCGATGGGAGGCGACATAAGACAAAGTATGTAGTCAATATATGAATTATTAATGGGCCAGTAAAAATCCGTCTAAGAAATACAAATTACAAAGAAATGCTGCATCTCGATATCTCGAGCATCTCGGGGTAATGCAAAATTCTAACGAATACTACTCGACTCAAAAACTAACATTATTTTTTTAATTTTCGTGGGTTACAATGCGTAGACATAGTACAAGTGTTATTGAACAAACTACTACTACGGTTCACCATCAATGATGACAAGAACAACCGACGACCCAGGACTCTAAAAAACTCACTCACGAAAAACAAAGATAAATTACACCTCCATATCATACAGGGTTATTCATGCTAAGACGAAAAGGGCTCATAGGACTCATCATTATGAACAACTTTTACAATGGGACCAACCAGAAATTCGCGAAAAAAAAATCAGCCGTTCCATAGAAAAATGTCAATGACAATCGACAAAATGTATGGAACAGCTGCTTTTTTTTCTCGAATTCTGGGTTGGTCAAATAGAAAAAGTTGTTAATAATGATGAGTACTATGAGCTCTTTTCAGCTTAGCATACCCTTTATGAATAACCCTGTAGAGGTTCAATTTATCTATGTTATTATGATGACTATATATAGAGTCTATGGTAATGTGTGGTAATCAGTAGCATAGCACCGCGCTTCGCTTTCCTTCGCTCACCTAGGACGATACGTAATAACGAATTCCACTCTGTAGAGCGTGATCTGTCACCTCAGAGCGTCGCTCAGCGGAATGCCTTTGTCCTCCTAATTCGATTACTCACTTATCTGATTGCGTTGTTCTGGTCTCGTTACTATTTCCTTGTCGATTCGCTCCGAATTATTCAACGGTAGCACCCCAGATAAACCTAGAGAGGAAAATGGAGATTACGTTAGATTTGGGTAAAGCCAAAAACGTTTCACACACTCATAGCTCCCAACTGGGATAACCTGTGTCGAGGATGCCATACAACGCATACAAAGGGCAACTCCTTTACTTTCGCGTTACGTACACAAGACACACACATTGACATGTCAATACTCATAATCCTCTACGGAACTGTAGAGCTTGTGTACGCGTGAAAGTTGAGTTCTTGGCTTCACCCAAATCTAACGCAATGCTCTCTCTTCTCCTTAGGCTTATCGACGGTAGCACCTGCGCCTTTTTGATCTTTATTTTATATTCATCGCGAAAGCGTGCCACGGAGATCTAAATGTAAATCTTATTCACGGTATCGTGGCTGCTACCCTAATAATATGCCGAATTGCGGAAAAATTAAATTAAGAAAGCCGTGTCGTTACCTTTCGTAGTCGATTTTTGCCTCCGTATAATCGTTTGTTGTCTGAATAATTTGTAGGTACGTAGGCACGACATCTGAGTTTGTAGGTTTTGCCATAGATTTAGACATCTACATTTTACTTTTTTTTTCGTTGACCTTATTTGTTATTTTTGATTTTTATCAAGATACTGCTGCAAATTCTGATAGCCTGAATAGATAGACCTAAATTGACTGAAAGTGTTGATGTCGTGTCTAATTGATCGTAATGACAAAAAAAAGCTATATTTCCAGTAAGTTTAAATCTGTCAACTGCAGCTTTTAGACTCAGTCTGATTGCCCCATCTAAGAAAATACAGGCTAGCTTATGGGTTTATTACACGTAACGAGTACAGTGGCGAATCAGTAAATAAGCACACTCGGCCGAGCAAACAAATCGTGGTTCTAGTGACTATCTCGCTTAGTCAAAATGTTTCTACATACCGAATACTCGGCCGAGGCCACTGTCTCGGCACTGCGCTCGTTTCGCGTAATCAACCCATAAAAAAGAGCTAGCCAAGTCAGAAAGATTGATATGCGTCCCGCAATTTCGAGTCAGCTTCACTCGCTCCAGCTTCACTCGTGTTATTGTTTTTCCTTTTTCCGTACGAGCATTTCACTCACACGCATGAATGAAACGAAGTTTCTGCAATAACTCATCCGCTCAGTTCCGATTCTCCCTATTTACCCAACTTGTGCCGTGATTTATTAGTATTACATTCAGATAGACATATAAAGAATAATTAGGGGAGAAATATATGTATTATATTAAGTAATTTATTTTTGAATGCCAGCCTTTTGTGTACTTTACACGCGGATAGAACCTCGAACTCTGTTTTTCATTTGTAATTTTCTATTCTGTTTTGTCTATTTATGTATTTTTGGATAAAACAGGATTTTTGACCATAGCTATATAGGTAAACGTAAGTAAGTAAAAAGTGATCCAGTTCATCAATTGTCAAGCTGGAGTGAATCTCTTAAAATGTTGGCCACTTTCAAAACACTATATAGGGATTTTCTTTAGTTGTTGCCTGAGGATTGACTTGCAAATACAGAATCTATGTTAGACACAGTTTGGACTCATTATAGAGTGTGATAAGGTTCATGTTTGAATGAAAAGGACGATCTGTAACCGTGACTGTATAACTTAATTGAGAGCTTTAGCCTGAACAGTACATTAATTGCCAGGTTATGCTTGATAATTAGGTATAACCACAGACTAATTGGTAAAACTAATTACAAATTAATTGCATCTATCATAATGTATCTGAAACAATATTATTGTATCTGTAGGTGGAGTACATCGCGAAGGAGAAACCACTCTGGACGTCTCGGCTGATCTGAACGAGCTCGGCCGCAGCAAAACTCTGGTCGTCTGCAGCGGAGTCAAATCTATCCTTGACATTGGAAGAACTCTTGAATATTTGGTAAATATCCAGAGGTGATACCGATAGACGCGTTGTGACTTGTGCATCGCTGCGTTACTTCTGCGCTGCAGCGTTTTCTATTAGGTTATAAGGAAAGGGTATGCTAAGCCGAAAAAGGCGCATAGTGCTCATCATTATGAACAACTTTTACTATGGAGCCAACCCCTGAATCCCAAGTAAAAAAATTGCTGTAAGAGTAAACGTTGTTCACAATGATAAGTATTACGAGCCCTTTTCGGCTTATCATACCTTTCCTTATAGCCCTGTGTAGAAAAATCTGAGGTATGCCACCGGTAATAGGGGTAATTTCCAGTTGTCATCCCCTTCTATGTCCCCAGTGAGAATTGGGACTTTTTTCGAATTCGTCCCAGTTGTCACCACTGATGACGGCCCCACTGGTGACATAATTATTTGAATGCCATATTATCTAGTACCCAGTTGTCTCCAGTAACGAAGTGAGTGTGTTAGTCATATATAGTGGTCTGCTGGCAGTAGCTGAATACTAAAACTTAAAGTTCGGCCTGCAACGCACACAGCGTTGGGTCTATGCCCAATAATTCCCAGCTGCAGTCTAAGATGTGTGATTCTGATGAAGTACTTCCTTGTCCAAACATCGCCCACTTTCTACACGCACCACTATTATTTCACAATAATCAATGAATAGGTTCTGAAATTCATTATTCAAGGTTACTCAGCGTAATCGTTATATCGAGCCCAAAAAGAGATAGTCATTGACAAGAAGCGAAAGGCAATTTGTTAAACGTGGTTTTGTTAGGTGTGGCTTTATCTTTTGACGTGTTTTTGTAATATGTTTACCTTCTTAGTTTAAACAATAGGCTATTTTTTATTGCTTTTTGAAAAACCTGAACATAAATACAGCCGGTTGCGAGAATTTCTAATTTCGAAATTCTCGTTCTGCAAGTAAGAAATAGTATCTTTCCCTAGAAGCTTGCATAGTTATCGATTGAACTAAATGTAGTTATAAATTATAAGTGGGGAGCGACAGTCCCACCGCAAATCATAGCTTGATTGACACAAAATTAACCATTTTACTTTGAAATATTTTTCTACGAACTACATTTGTATCATCAGTAATTCAGTATTACTGGTTGTATATTGTGATACAGCTAGAAATATAAACGATGCGCTTAGAAGACATACATATAAACTTTTCTACACAAGATTATCTCCAATCAGTCAAGAAACTGCCAAAAAAGGATTTATCATTAGTTGCTATAAATTCTTCAAAAATACCATCTCGTATAGTATGAGAGTGTGACGTCACTTACATAGCGAAGTAAAATTATGCAAGAAACCACATGTTTGTTCTTCTCAGGAAACCCAAGGAGTTTGCGTCTGTGCTTTTGGCGCCACCGACGATTTTCCTGCGTTCTACACACAAAGGTCGGGCCACAAAGCGCCACATCGCGTCGCCAACGCTGAAGAGGCAGCGAAAGTGTTACATGCCTCACGGAAACTAGGTCTTGGCTCGGGAATCGTGGTCGCTGTACCATTACCGAAGGAATATGCCATGGATGGTAAGTTCGTATTAGCTGAATGGACCAGGCGTAGGTTGGGGCACACACGCAAGCGCTCTCCTTAAAGCCAAATAGCTCCGCAGTTTCACTTACACGATCATAGCTATGAAGTGTAGCTTATGTCCTTCTGTACCTACCCCTGACAACGTTCATGCATCATGATAATCGGTTGAGTAGGTTTTTTTTTTTAATGTCTAATTCATATTGGCCACTGAGGCTTCTACAGCGTACCGGGTGGGTGGCGAGCGCATATGGCGCTGGATCAGTTGAGTAGGTAAGGCGTGAAAGTGTAAATAACAAACAAAGTCACTTTCTCAATTCGGTTATATTAGATAGAGTAAGAAATGCTTCAAGCGCCAAGCGACGAACGTCCGGCAAAGGTCGTGTGTCATGGGCGCGACCTTACTCAGAAGGACACTAAAGTTGAAATTTCTTTGAAAGAAAACACCTGTTCTCACGCCCCTTTTTTTGCTTTGTAGTGTCAAAGTTTTCAAACCACTTGAAAGCCAGAAATGGTTGTTATACGAGTAGAACAAACCGCCAGTTATTCTGTGATAAATTATTGCTATGCCTACTTTTATCTTCAGTTCAAAAAATCTAGCATAACAACGTCAACGATAAAGATTTATTGTTGCTATCAGTGCTATTTATTTCAAGAACATCATCGTGATTTCACGATAACTAATCAACTTCAAATTCACAAACAATCAATAATAAATTAGCCACTTTATAATACATACTAAGAACTCCATCGAGCGACACAAATATCCTAAAGGTAGCTTTAGTTATTTGTTCCACGAAGGCGATGTAGTAACTTTTGCAATACTAAAGCGTTATTAACTTAAATACCTACACTCATCCCTATTCCTCGGATGTGTTGATAGCCCAAGTTTCTATTACCCATGGGAAGGAAGTTTTCATGTCCGAAACCACAAACCGAATTACAAAAGTTCCCTGTGATGTCTTATACCTATACTAACCAGTATAAGGTACCCACCTTTGTATGTGTCAAGGATTTGTTTATTAACTCGAAAATAGTTTACTTTGAACGTACGGATCGCAAGCGTATAATTAAAAGACGTACTTACCACTTTCCATACCGTATAAGTCGTATAACATACCATTTATTACTGTATGTACAGACCTCTTTTTGTAATGTGGCCAGAACTCATTTGTGAAAAATAACAAACTTTTATTTTCACAGAAAATAAAATTGAGGAAGCAATTAGTGGTGCACTGAGTGATGCAAAACTAAAGGGGGTTCATGGCAAGGAAGTGACGCCCTTCATCCTGGCTGCAGTGGCCAAAGCTACGGGGGGAGAATCTCTTGATGCCAGTATCCTTTTAAAATAACTATTTTTACAAATTACGAAAATAGGATAAAAGCTATGTCAATATATTGTTACCATGGTAAGTAAATGCATTAAACAACAAAAGGTTGGACCAATTATGGTGTTTTTTGTATTGGAAAACAGATTTTAGTACTGAACGCTTTTGCTATTTATGTAAAGTCAGTCGAGTCTGTGTAACGTTTTCAGATCAGTCGTAGGTATCTTGATCATAATTTTTAAAACAAAACTACGAAACTACATAATGATTTTCCATAAATTAAATAAATGTACATTGTAAATACCAACTTCGATTACAATACTGTCATTTATAAACACGTTGCGAACACTGTGCTCTCGTTAATTCTGTTTTAGTGTCACTCATTCAATTTATATGAGGCTCCACCATAGTGCTCGCCATCAAATGTCTTCTTAATGCGTAGATATATATACCTTCACAGAACAATTTGGCACCCATTAAAATGCTTAATGAAACCTTGGCCGCCCCAAGCTGCGTAATTTTGTCGTAAATTAAATGAGCAGAAACGGCAACGAACTCTAAATGATAGTAGTGTAGCTACTTAGCCACAATTTCTTTCTTTAACGGCTCGCAGACATTGCTCTCATAAAGAACAACGCTAAAGTCGGCGCCGACATCGCCGTCGAGTTTAAAAAGGTGAAGAATGCTCACGACTCGAAGAACGCGTTTAATATCGGTGGAAAATCGTCGTCGAGACATTTTCACTCTTGGGGTGTGAAGCGAGCGAGCGCGGCGGCGGCGGCGGCGGCGGCAGCGGAGCGCGCCGCCGCGGACGCGCCGCTGTACCCGGGCGGAGCCGGCGGGGACCTGCTAGTCATCGGGGGAGCCAACGTAGACAGAACCTATAGAACATCTGAGCACGTGCACGTGAGTACGACTCTTAACAACATTAATCTCTAAGAACGACGTCTTAATTAAATTTGCATGTAATAAATTCCTGATTATGTTTTCATGTGGTTTTCTTCTTGCCACGGGGTTGTATTATGAATAAAATGAAATAAGACAACATTTTAACAAACTCTTTATTTAATGCATTTATTATGATAATATTTAGCTCTCAGTCGCCTAGTGCGTACCTTCGGAAAGTTGTAACAACTCTACTTTAAACACACCTCATTGAAAACGGTTGAAGGTTCGTTCCATCTCGCTCACTCCACTCGTATGTTACTATTAAAAACAAATTACAAGAAAACTTTGCGTGTTCTCGTCAGTTCACGTTTATCAAAACTATACTCGTAGGCCCGAGTTTTAATGCACGACTAGATTAAAAGACAATTTACATTCAATTAAAACGCTTTCTGTGTAGCAAATAATATAATAACATTAATTTTAGATTTCGTTGACTATAGTTAGTCTAAATTGAATCAAACTTTGTGGATTATGTAGATTTTTGTTTTGTACAAACTTCGTTTTATTTTGGTGTTTGGCAACGACTGGATTGAACGAGACGAAAGTAAGGACAAGGGTATTTATAAACAGTAGGTAGGTAGATAGGTAGGTACCACAAATAAATGGTGTATACAGGGTTATTCAGAAAGGTTATGCTAAGCCGAAAAGGGTTCATAGTACTCATCATTATGAACAACTTTTACTATGGGACCAACCCAGAATTCGCGAAAAAAAAAGCTGTTCCATACATTTTGTCGAGTGTCATTGACATTTTTTATGGAACAGCTCATTTTTTTTGCGAATTTCGGGTTGGTCCCATAGTAAAAGTTGTTCATAATTATGAGTACTATGAGCCCCTTTTGGCTTAGCATACCCTTTATGAATAACCCTGTATAGAGACACACGCGATATTTATCCGACATCGGTCTATCGAGCACGTCTCACCGATCATGCGACGAAATGATGTTTGCTATCCAATTTATTTCTTTGCTACTTTTTACGTTGTCATTTACATACTTTTCGTCGCACACTCGGCTAATTAACTTTAAATATGAACAGACAGAAAACGCTCATAAAACATTCATATGGTAGAGACGAGACAAGTCAAAGTAAATCTAGATAGAGACTCGAAAAGTGTAGGTAGCACATCAGACACGAGACAATATATTTCAATTTATTTATATTTTTAGTTTACAATAAACATAACATCAGTTATACATTTTTAAAAGCCAAGGCACATGTCACTTTACAGTTTTTTTTTTTTGGAAGAAATGCAGGATTTAGATTGGATCCTAGCTACAAATTATCCAACTTTCCGAATATAGGTACAAATTTTATAAGATTGGTACATTTATGTGACAACAATATTAAAAAACTATTTTTCTGCATAAATTCACAAAATATTATACCTACTCTAAGCGAACATAACTTCATACTCGTCATTACAATATAATCTATAAAGTTACTTCGTATTAAGTACAAAATATTTATGTATAGTAGGTACTCAATCAAACATCGGGTAGAGCATACAGTGACTCATGACTGTGAACGATACCTACGCCTGCGGGCGGCCGCGGGTCCGTCGCGTCGGACGCCGCCGCCGCGCAGTTCACTGCTCGAATAGGTTTGACCTATACTTGACACAGCCTTTATTAATTTTACCTAAATTCCTTACGTGTCTTTATCGATTTACAAATGCGCAATCTAAGACCGAGGCGCGTTTACATTACAATGGATTTTGTTCGATATCCCACGTTTTATTAAATCGAATGAAATTCCCGAAGTACTCTATTATGAAATAGACATTCATTACGAGCTGTTGAGATGAAAAATAAATAAGCTTATAACTTTACCACAGTAAAGACCTCGACACGGCCTTTGCGGCACGAACGACATGTCAAATATAAGTTATTGTGACAAGGTTATAAAAGTGCTTAAATATTTTAAAGGCTTACTGCTCCCTAGAGATAGCAGTTCTGTATGTATGTATTCGTTCGCTTTACTGTCACAAGCATATATTTGTAGGCACTACGTCATTAAGCTCATATCAGTACTATGTCTGTCATCTGTCCATGCACGATTACTCGCATTCTATACATGTACAAATAATGTATAAGTATTTATTTACATATACGAACAACATTACGTAAGATACCAAGATCTAAATAACGGCCAGTTTACATTGATCCAGTCGCTGTCCAGCAACCAAACTGTTCAGCTTGTCTGGGCTAGTAACTGGCTCAAAGCAATCTAAGAATAGAAACGATGGCTAGTCACGGCTGAAACATCAATAATTATCTAAATTAGAAAGAAATGTAGACGCTACAGTACACGGGGCAACGCAATTGTTAAGTACCAACTGGGGCAATTGCAACGGTTTGTATACTTTAACCACAAGTCTATAATACGTAAACAAACGACACGACGAACTGTTCAAACTAGCTCTATTTAATTACTCGTCCTCGTTGCCATTTGAGGGGCTAAACCGAAAGAAAATGCTTTTCCTGTTCATCTTCTGTAGATTAAAAATCTTACTTGTATGTTACCGAGTATTTTTCTTGGTTTTACGGTTTCAATTGGAAAGCACAGTTACAGTTTTCTCGTTTTGTAAAAATAAACGTCGTTGTAGGTACATACATCTATTCCTTGCCCGATCTCTGAAATTCATGATTTTTACTCTAAAAATGAAATAATCATAATTTCTATGATTATATGCAGAATTTTGATTGATTTCGTACTTTTACTTTTTAGATTTTTTTACTAACGCACTTTTTCTCTTTTCTTCCTTAGTGCTATCCTTAGCTCCATTTAGCCCCTCAACAGAAACAGTCACGTTGCCTCGTATTTTACTCAGCTATGTATAAATTAAAACTAAGGTTTGCATTTGGGTTGCTAAATAAAGCGGTGTTACATCTAATTATCTAGGAATACTGTTCGGGATATCTGTGCTATAGGTTATAAAATATTAAAAAAGATTCTACAATTAAGGTTTTACAAGTTACTCGTATAGGTTAAAACTAACATGGTCACTAACACTAATATGAATTTTATTGTACAAATTGTGATATTTTCAAATTAATAGTGAAAATCTGTCAAATAAAAATAACAGTGACTTTGCAGCTTACATAATGGTGTTGGTGTGTACATTTTTGGAAAATAGGAAATTGCCAGCTGTTATATTTTAGGGTGAGTGTGGGGTGCCGGTCACACGGGGGGTAAGTAATTATTATAAAGCAATATTTCCTATTAAACAAGAAAGGATTATGCGGGCAGTAAACATCGAATAGAGAAGCTTAAGTGGGTATCACTTGGATAAATTCCTTTGCAAAACATAGGTGATGAATTCACGTACATCTATTGGTTAGTAGGTAAACAGTCAAAATATTCATCGGACTTATACTTAACAGTAATTAGGTACAACTATTTAAATATTGGTTGATTCCCGTTTTCAGTACAACACAATATTATATCCAGTTTGGAAAAATATCTCGCGCGCGCGCTCGAGAAGCTACGGAGTCGCTGCTCCGGGGTGATGCACCTTCTCATACTCATAGTAATACCTACGTCATAGACAATAATCTTTAAAAGTTAATAAAATGAAATAGTTCTAAACGTATTCATGGCCTACATTATCTGCAACTCGTAGGAACTAAACACAAGCTTCACCCGATTTACGGTCCTCACGAACGTTCACCACCGGTCACTCACTGTCCGCAAAATTTAATTAAATTACACTTTAACACTCGTCCTATTTGTGACAACGTTTGTTAATTACTCATTAAAACAAGTTACTGTAATTCTACCGATAAGTTCGGTCCTCACAATTGACAGCGGTCGAAGCGTTATGTATGTATGTAGAGCGGCAGGCTGCACGCTCGCAGCCTACAGCTCGAACTCGGAGCGGGTGTGCCGGCGGCGGTCGAGGCGGACGCGCGCGGCGGCGCGGCGCACGCACGCGGGCGCGCCCGGCACGCCGCCGCTCCCGCCGCCGCCGCTGCTACCGCGGCCCAGCGGCAGCTCCGTCTCGAAGCCGGCCGTCGGGAACGAGCGCCAGCGCCGCCCGAACAACCGCTCCAGGTAACATCTTAGTCAGATCCGGGTCGCCGCGCTGTCCACCGCCAGCGGCCTGTACTCGCCGCGCGCCAGTTCGCGCATCTCGCAGTTGTTGTTGCCATTGATGTTCTTCGGAGCGAGCGGCTCGTCGAGCGCGCCGCGCCGCGAGCACGGGTCCGAGCCCCGCCCGAGGAGCGCCTCGCGCTCGGGGCTGCCGCCGTGCGCGCGCACGCCGCCGTTTGCGTTCACGGCATTCACGATGACCGTCTGCGACAGAGGCCCTCCGTGAATAGGACTCGCGTCCAGAAGCTCGCCCGCGCCGATCTCGGTCCGTAATATTCTAATTTTCTGAATCATTTCTTTTATTTCGTATCGGAGAATCCCGAGGAAGCACAACTTTAAAAATGCGATGACGCAATATCCTAAAACGAACAGCGCGTCCGCCGTTCTCCGGAGCCAGATAAGCAAGCGCTCCGCACAGGCGGCCGTATGAGGGGCGCAATACACGGGTGTGATCGGATCGGTAGAGGTGGCGGATGTGGCAGGGAAGAGCCCTGACGCGCCGGCGGCCGTATGTGCCTGGATGCGGCAGCAGCTCGCCGGCAGTACGGTCCGATTAAATGCGGCGTAGTCTGAGGGTCCCGTCACTCCGCAGCACCGCTGTTCTCGCTGCAGCCGGTCCCAAGCCTCGGAAAACTCAACGTCCGTATCGTACTCTCTCGCGAGGCGAATTTTCAACTGTGGCCGGAGTTCGCGGCAAACGCGTTCAAATTTGAACGCCCAGTAGACGCCGATGGCAGCGTCACCAACGAGCAGGGCGAGCAGTGCCAGCCAGTAGGCGTTAAGCATGCGCTCGGAGAGACGCAGCGCTGCGAGACAGCCAAGCAGCTGCAGTAGGCCCGCTTGCGCCGGTAGCGCCGCGTACCCGTACAGGAAGCCGGGCTGCGCCACGCCCAGTCCCGGTACGAGCGTGCGCCGGTAGTCCGTGAGCGCACGCCCTGCCGCCGCGCAAAAGGCAAGCGCGCCGAGCAGCAACGCACCGTTGCACGCGTATATCCAGATGCGATAGTAGCGCATTGCGCGATGCGCGGCGGGGTGCGCAGGAGGCGCGGGCGGCGGCAGCGTCATGGTGGCGGGCGCTGCGTCATGGCGCCGCCCGCGCCCGCGCCCGCGCCGCCGCCACGCGCCGCGCCCCACGCCTCTGAAACACACAAACAACGACCATATCATATCAAACCGCACCATATTTTTTGTCAGTAACTTAGATGCATATATATCGCACGTGTCATTACAATTTTCGATTTCGAGACAAACCATATCTTTATTTTATCTCTATACTAACTCATAAGCGAGTCTCGCATACAAATATTACTTGATATCTATCAAATCTACACTTGCACAACTGCAAAAGGTTTCGAACCAAACCAATTTCAAGTATCTATGTTCCATCCACTTGTAAATCCACAAACAAAGTAAAGGAATGGCCCAGCAAGCATCTAAAACTGTTTGTTGTGTAACTCTTGTCTGAAAACTATCCGCATTGAGATGCAACGTAAAGGAAATCATGATAACTTTGCCTCAGGGTTGCTCATGCTTTACGTTTCACTACCACTTCACTAGACAATCCCCACGTAATCCACGTATCTGGTAATAGCTTCGTCGTGCTTACTCGCGCGTAGCACTCATGACAATAACGTTTATTATATATAACCCACTATGAACTCAATTGAATTGACCAGAAGCTCACAAGACTATGTTTGCTAGAGCGCAAAATTTTTTGGAGATTTCAGATTCAGACCGGCTACGGTAAAATAAACTATCAACTAAGGTATTTATTTTTCTTAGAATAAAAATGTCCTTGGATGACTCGGCGTATATACCATACTTAATAGTCGTCTTTCGTTTTCTAAATAACATAGTTAACACATTTAACTTCTTAACCAGTTAACCAACCAACACCATAGCGATATAAATTAAAGAAAAAATCTTCTGAATTCATATTTTGCGAAAATATTTCGATTTACCAAAACGGCAATAATCGTATTAAAAGTTTGATAACTTTGCCAAAGACGCTACTAAAGCTTTTCTCGCCGGATCCTGATTTTGTAATCTACTCGCAACATTCTGGCGCTCATTTTTGATCACGACAACTTTTTTTAAATTAAGGTAAATGACATCGTGTTTTCTTCGACAAAGGATTTTGTGGAAGAATTCTATAGAAACTTGAGATTATATCCGTTTCAATGGGTATTTCGAGAATTGGGTCAATATTTGCGAAGTCAATTTATGCAAACGAAAGGGAAAGGTCCGACAGGAGGTCACATCTCACGTGGGTTTTGTTCAAGCAATGTACCTACAAGTACATAGGTATGCCTATAGCGTCCTTGGGTAGAGTTAATGAATATGTTCTGCGAGGGAAGCATAAAAACAAAGACTACCTGTGTTTGTTTTTTTATGCCTCTTACTCCCATTATGTTTTGTTTGTTATTACATTTTATGACGGAACGAGAAAGAGGCTCGCTTGATATTAAGTATCACAGATGTAGGTATCTGATTGTCTGCAATATTTACATATTAAATTAAGCAAAAAATAAATTGTATTAGTATCAGATTACACACAATTAATATGACTCCAGAAATTCAAAAACATGTATCTACAGAAAATTTAAATATAATATACATAATTATTGTTTCGGACCATTATTCAAAAATAACACTTATTAATTTTAATTAATATTTTTGGGAACTGGTTGATTTGTTTCTGAGAGCTACTCTGGGTTAAACAGACTATGTTATTCTCGTAGGAACACTTAGAATCCGCTAAAAGAAACTGAAAACTTGTGCCAGCACTAGTTTCATAAACTGGTGCTAGCACAAGTTTTCTACCCTTTCGGCCGCCTATATAACTGTATTACATCATACTTTTTGGTGATATCAGTATGCTCAGTGAATTCATCATTCATTTAGCGGAATTTAGATGGGCATTTTTCTCAGTGGAGGGTACTTACAATCCGCCGCCCGTACCGTTAGCGAGCGCCCGGGCTAGTCACAGGAGGGGGCGCGCGAGCCTCTGCAGTGCTCCTAGCACTCCGGTGCGGGGTCTGCAACAACAACCAATACGATTAAATCATACTGTACCTGTAGGTAAATGGACTCTTCATTAACAGAAAGTACTAATGGTAACTGTACATTGTTAAAGAGAAGTGAGAACCTATTGCCTAGAGAAACCTGTTTGTGGTTAAAGACAACTATTGTTTAAAAATATACTATAACTAGCGACCTGCCCCGGCTTTTACGGGTATGAAATACAGCCTATGTAACTCAGGGATAACGTAGCATTCTAAAGCCTTGGATACACTAGGGAGCAAATGGAGCAACATGTTGCGGAACATGTTCCTCATCAACACGTAGAATGTGCCGAAGTAAATGTCGCGGAACATTGTGCAGGCCACACTAGTCAGTGTTTATAGAAATGTTCCCCACACTACAGACATATTAAAAGGCACGTTGCATACGCGACTACACTCGGTGACAAACGGCGCGACACTGACGCGGGACACGTGCGCTCGCTCTCGAGGCGGGAGCACGTGCCCCGCGTCACGTAGATTGTTGCGGGACACTATGGAACGTTGCAGCGTCACGTAAATTAAGTGTTGCGCGTCACGTTGCGGGACAAAATGTTCCCTAGTGTATCCGGCCCTTAATGGTGAAAGAATTTTTGAAATAGGTAGTTTTTGAGTTCAATCATTACAAACATACAAAAATCCAAAATACTAATCTTTCCTCTTTTAATATAATATTAGTGTAGATTTTTTTTTTTATTTATTTTTTTTTTTTTTTTTTTGCTTTAAATTGCTGAGTACAGGCCTCTCTTTCATTGTGCCAGATTTTCGGTCCTTGGCCGTACTGTAGTCTTAGCGCAAGCCTTAACTGAATCGCTCTGGCTTTCAGCTTTCAACTGTCAGCTAGAGGAAAAGCGAGACAAAAGCCAACGTAATTCAGTTCAGGCTCGTACTAAGAGTTAGCGGTACGGCCCCAGTATTGATAAGTAGAACAGCTAGTTTTTTTGTCCATTTATAGGTATATTGATTTTATAGTAAAAGTTGTTATGATGAGTTTATGATAAGCCTGAAATAGAAAACAATACCAACATAATCTATAAGTAAATGAATGCGCGGGTATCGTGCGTATCTTCAATCAATCACACACTCAAGTACATTTCCAGTCGTACAAGTCTCATATATTACAATATTTAACAATCAATCCAAGACAGTAATCCCTGCAAGAAAACACTTGACGAAATATCGACGAAATGTTTCCCACTCGATTCGCTGTATTGCCAATCGAATTGCCATTATCCTTTATCGATATCTTCACAATGCGAGCTTGAGCAACACAATCTATAGCTACGTGCGAGGAACCCACGTTCATTGAATACAGGACGACAATAAGTTAGGGAAGCAGCTTTTGTTGTGTTACTTATATCTGAACAAGCATTGTAGCAGCGAACACGCCAACTCAACCGCTATTCTAAGGCGCTTGCAAAGTTACTGCAGGCATGCAATACGTACCAACGTAGGTACTGTACATAACCACAACCAAAAGCTATTACGATGTTTCAACTATTGTGTATGCGAGCGAGTTGAAGCGATCGAGCTTGCCAAACTTATAGCACTCACGAAAAGTTTCAAGGGAAATTTCTGTTGAAAAACGTTATCACTATAGCGTTCTATGAATCTTCTTCATTCATTTGTATCAAACTCGGTCATCGAGAAATCCGCTCACGAGGAAAACAAGCTAAACGTAGTCAGTGAGATACAATATATGTTGCTGACCTCTCTGACCTCGCTGACCCCAGACATGTCTCCAGTGAGTGGACAGATGACACTCAAAATATCACCTCGACATTACTCGTATAATAGCAAAAACGACTTGACATTTGCCGGTTCGCGGACAATAGGTGGACAAGCGATTTGAAGGGCTTGAACCTAATCTTCCAAGAATAGCTTTTGAAACTACGCTTAAAATACTGACCTTTCTATGATATTTTGTACTTTTTAGGGCAAGTCAAGGGCAATTGCTTTTATTAACTACTAGCTGCGCCACGCAGTTTCACCCGCGTTTTTTGGGATGAAAAGTAAAATATGTGTTAATCCAGACCATGAACAACCTTCATTCCAAATTTCATGTAAATCCGATCAGCCTTTTTTGTGTGAAAGAGCAACAAACATACTCACAAACTCTCACGTTTATAATATTAGTAGGATGCATAATACAAAACTACGACAAACAAGTCAAAATAATTTTAAGTTATAGGTATATTATTTTACGTCACATTTTATAACCACTACGAATACCTACCTACCTAAGCAGTGAACAGATTTTTCACTCCAGTAGCTATACATTAACAAATTACGATGAAAAATCACTTATAAAGCAGACCAAATCTCAGTACGATTGATATTTACAAAGACATCAAAAGAGATAGGTAGAGCAAGAGCTTACGTAGAGTAAAATAAATAACGTAAAATCATTATTGAACTCGGATGTTTACCGAAAAGAAAACGAGTTTCTTCAAAAGAAAAAGCGATATAATTTTATACAAGGTAAACAGTAAACATTACTTTCCTTTAAAGCGCGTTTTGGGCAATAACCGTATCGCATCCTTGTTGTCTCATTACGACGCAAACAAAGCGGTAAAATAAACTCACTTCCTGTCTTTGGCGATATAATGAACATACGCAGTACAATTTCAAATACAATATTCACTATACACAATGTTATGAGAAAGGAAAGGCTTTTCCTTATAACTGTGTACAGTGAATGTTGTATTTGAAATTGTAGTGCGAACCCTTTTCGGCTTTATACACATACTAAGAGAGCTCATAGTACTCATCATTATGAACAACTTTTTACAATGGACCCACCCGGAATTCGTGAAAAAAATCAGATGTTTCATAGAAAAATGCCAATTCAAATTCAATTCAATTGATTGTCCTGTTGGTCCCATAGTAAAAGTTGTTCATAATGATGAGTACTATCAGCCCTTTTGGGCTTAGCATATCCTTTCCTTTTAACCCTGTATAGTGAACGTCGTATTTGAAATTGTCTTGCGTGTGTTCATTTTACCGCCAAAGACAGGAAGTGAGTGTATTTTATAGCTTTGTTTGTGTCGTAATGATACAACAGTAGTAGAAAGTTATTCATAATGATGAGTACTGAGCTGGCATACTCACATAGTGAGAAAAGCTCCATAAAAATAATAGATTATAAAAAAAAAAAAAAAAAATGATGAGTACTATGAGCCCTTTTCGACTTAGCATACCCTTTCCGTATAACTCAGTAGAAAGTAAAATTTTCGAGTGAAGGCTTCCGAAAGCAAAGCTATCCGACTCTCGCTGTATTTATCCCTGTTTTTCACAATTCCCTTATTGATTGCCAACGTTACTGGCAGGTACTTGAAAAGGGTGGCCGAACGATACGACTTTACCTCGTTATTGGAATTTCGGATCGGAAACGTGCCCTTTTAAAAGCTGACGGATTTTTTAAAACAGCACTTTATTCAGGCGGTGGGAAAGTATGAAAATTAAATAACTTTTGTCAATTTCGTTTCTCCGAATGGAAATGGACTTTGAAATGGATTTATTGATGGAATTTGTCTGCAAAGTGACTCAATTTCAAATAACTCTGTAATTTTTTTAAAGTTCCATACCCATAACTGTACAATATACGAGCAAGGGCCTTACTCGTACTTATAAAACCTGCTAGAACTAAATCTAAAGTTAAATCACTCTTTAAAGTTCTCTGTCTCGTGTTTATACGTGACATTTCACGTCAGCGAAGAGTTTACAGCGTAACCAGTGACTTACTTTAAGCAGTGTTTATGAGCAAGACCTGTTCTAGAAATTACTTTTTTATCGTACTTTGTAAGAGCCCGTTAATTGCTAGCACTTTTTACTGTAGACCGTAAAAACATGTTTACCTTAAGACGTTGCCGATAATAAATGAGAAGTTATTTCTAAAGAAGGTAACCATAATAAATGAGGCTCTATAACCGTAGATATTACACTGACGGATTCTCGGGCAATTCTTCATGTAAATCATCCAACTTCGGTGATGTAAATGGAAAATCATAAGTATAGGTACAACAATTTGTTTTATTTCTAGTAATATTCTCCACGCAAAAGATAGGATAAGCTTAACTGGTGTGTCTGTGTGTCTGCACGTGAGCAGTCTGTGGCATCTTAGTCTCTAAAACGGCTAAACTGATTTTGATTTAGCTTTTGAAGTTTGAAAGGTAACTTGATCAATAGTTTTCTCGGCTATGATTTTAATTTTGCTTGTTAGAGGTTTTTGTTTTTGTCACGGGATTTTTTATTAACTTATCTCACTAATTTAAAAGTCCAAAACATGTCAATAAAAGTCAGAAACTCTGTCATATCTGAAAGAACTTCCCGATGTATATGACGTTGCTTTCATTCCAACACCAAGAACCGAGAGCTCGAACTGAAGTATTCCTGAGTATCCTCGACACCACGCCCTGCTTCCGCATTATGTGATCTAAAAACTATTGAAGAGATCGTAACTTACAAATAATCAGCCCAATGCTGAATCCAACATGGCAAAATGAAGTAGGCTATTAAATAGTAAATCACTGTCCAAATATAGAGCAATATATTTTATTGCCTTCATAAATAAACAGTAAGAAAAAGCTTATGAGACTATATTAACTTTATTGAAACGAGTAATTTTAAGACTTGTAATACAACTGATTTTTATTACAAATAGCCACTTTTATCGCAATAGATTTAAACCTGGATCTGAAATAGACTATTTTGAAAATCCTTACCAACAACCTGTTTATTATTAGTTACGTATAAATATTATATGTTACTTACACCCAAAAACCTAAAGGAATAATTATTTTTTCCGCTGTAAAAAGGAGGCTTTATAAATATGTTAGTCCAGTCTATGTGTTTACTATGTGTGCCAAAACTTTCAAATCCGTTTTGCGTGATTTAGTAACAAAATCCAAAATTTTAGGTAGGTAGTATAGCAGAATTACATTTCTATGTGTTTACGTTAAAATAGTTTATTCCACTTTGTTTCTAAATGTTCTACAAAATATTAATACAAAACATGAACCTAACTACAATACGTACTAATTAACTCTATTTACTCGATTTTCAGGCTACCACAATGTATGAGTGAATAATATGTAACGAACTACAACTTATGGGTTGATTACACGTGACGAGTACAGTGGCGAGACAGTGCCCTCGGCGCTTTGTATAAACAGTTTGACGAGTCTAGACAGTAACTAGAACCATGATTTGTTTGCTCGACCGAGTTTGCTTACTATCGCGCCACTGTACTCGTTACCAACCCTAACGTAATCAACCCATTACCGACCTAGTTCTTACACTCATAATATCAATAAAATATTCGATAGAGGCAACGGTTTACAGAAGCAGTTAGTCCGTGCGGAAACAGCATAGGAGATAATGAATCTGTCAACACGCAGCCACAGGAAGTAAAACTGGCTTCGATGGAGCTCGCTCCGCGCCCATATCGCTTTGGACTTTGCTTTGAACGGTATCCGATATAAGCCAACAGCACTACTGACATCAACAACGCAAATGAGAACCAACACAGCTAAAACAAAATTTCTTCGTGGCGTGTTTGTACTCATTAGCACTGTTGACGAATTTGGACCGCTATTTTTGTTTTTTTCTCTTCGTCCGCTCTACTCTTGATCCCTGGTGGTGTCAATGTTTTCGTTTGTTTTTTGCACCGGCGAGCTTTGAAACCGCTTTGTTTCGCTTCAAATGTAAAGTTTGAATGAAACTCGTCCAATATCTTCCCGTTTGACCAATTTGACGTTTTTTCGATAAAATATTCAGTGTTCTGTTTTGATGCAGTTTTCAATAGGTATTTTTTTGCTGACTCCATATGGAATTTTCAATTTTGAGTTACTTGAAACCAACAACAATTTTACTTGAAATTATTACCTATACAGTTGAGGTGTTTTGATGCGATCATTAAAATACTTATAGCCCTAGATACCTAACTGGAACTGGAAGAGAAAGTTCTTAGCAATAGGACCGCCTTTTGTGCTTATCTCTAACCCCTTATTCTATGTTTATACAAAGCTTTTGTGGTGTCAATAAAGTGTTTTTTTTTTGTAACTTTTTTTTAAGAATTGGGAAGTAAATTTTTATCGAATTCTATTCCATCAGACTTTTTAGAGAGATACCAATAGGTTTAAAATGTTCTAGAAGAAACTATAATTCCCTGCGCTACCCTACCTTGAATATGAAATACTAGCTGTTCCCTGCCATGCTTTGCTGTGGATAAAAAAAAATAAAAAAAATAGCCTATGTTACTTTGGGATAATGTAGCATTCGAATGGTGAAAGAATTTTTGAAATCGGTCCAGTAGTTTTTGAGTTTATTCCACACAAACATCCAAAAATACAAAAATACAAATCTTTCCTCTTTATAATATTAGTAGGTATAGATAAAGCAGGAGTTCCCAACTAGGGGGGTATGCCTCCCTTGGGGGGCGTAGGGAGATGTCAAGGGAGGCGTAACACGTTTGTATCTTAATTTAAAACTCTGGAATCAAAAAGTGTGTTCTTAAAATGAAATTTATTTTTCTCGGAAATTCGAAGCAATCAAAAATATCAAACCCGACGACGATTTGAGAGCTGACATAAAAAAAACAAGAAAAAATTAAGAGGGTGGGGAGCATGAACGTAATGATTTGTAATCTAGAGAGGCTAACCGCAAATAAAGTTGGGAAACCTCGGTATAAAGAGAGTAACAAAGTCTGTGAAAGTCACGGATTTTATTAAACTAATTCTAGTTAACACCTTGTCACAGTATTTCATCTCAGACTGGCTACGAAGAATTTTCACCTTTTCACTTGAAATTGAGTTAACTACTTCAGAGAGATTAACTGCGAGTTTGCACCCTGTCCCGAATCCTGGCAGATCAGATCAAAGAGATACAAAATGGATTGAGTATTGTGGCTGTTTGTTTATGTACGAAATATACAAAATAGATGGCAACTTTATACAACTAGTTAACAGTTTGTGAAACAAGCAGTGAATATTAATTATTTTATGCTTTTGTATATATAAAGGTATACCTTATGTATTAATTACTTTACTAGCTGACCCAACAGACTTTGTCCTGTCTTAACTATGAATATTAAATTCGAATTTATTTAATAAAAAACTAATCCGCTTAACTTCCTTAATTTTTTTTCTTTTCTAAGTATACCTTATGTATTAATTACTTTACTAGCTGACCCAACAGACTTTGTCCTGTCTTAACTATGAATATTAAATTCGAATTTATTTAATAAAAAACTAATCCGCTTAACTTCCTTAATTTTTTTTCTTTTCTAAGAACCTACTCCTGTCAATTATTAAGGTTTAGTCGCAAATTGACAAAAGCTCAAAATGACAAACGGTCGCAAATTGTCCAAAAAGCAAAATGTTCAAAGAGCATTATGCCCAAGGTATTACGTTCATTTATATATATATATAGATAAGATAGATATAAACCTATAGGTACATACCTATAGGTGTAAATCTAGACAGTTCTAAATATAATAGATGAAATGCGAAAATGTGTTTGTTACCCTTAACTACTCATGCGATCATCATGACTTTTACGTTGTCTGGGGTAAAGAAAAGCGGCAACTTTTACTAGAACTATCATCATCACCATTTATCATCATAGCACGTGTGAAGCTGCGGGGCGCAGCTAGCCATCAAACACTATTGAAAAAGACGTGTGGCACTCGGGGACTGCCGCGGTAAAGCTATTGCATAGCATTTTTTATCAACTTATGCAATTAAAATTATTTCATTAACCAATGCCACCTAGAGGCGAGTTGCTGGACTAAAGAGACAAGCGTGATATTTCAAAAAGTCATTAAAAGTTCTGCTATTCATCGATAGATGGCAAAACTAAAAAGTATCACCGCTGTGCCTTAGGTTATTTTCGTTACGGAATTTCTGGATTCGGTCTCCACGCTCAAGGCCCGCGATAGAAGCTATGCAATAGCTTAAAATCTGTAATAGATTGTAATCCTTGGGTCCGAGAAAAATGGAGAGTAGGGGGATTTTTGCCTTCCAGTAGGAAATTAGAAATACTCTCAATAATATTACCGATATAATATTTAGAATGGAGTTGCTAAGTAATTAGTATTTTTTCATAAATCCATTATCACAGTTGCGACAGATAATCATGACCTTAAATAATGTCGAGTAGAAAAACTATGTTACAATATGTCAGAAGAACAGACTGGCAGCAAGCCAACTCGAAGGATAAGTACATCTTGGAACTGCTTTACAAGAATAACTCAAGTTTTAGCTCCGCCTAAAGTATCAAGATTGCTACGGACACCTACGTCCACAATTAAGTAGGTAAATCCCGGGATTTTTCCAGGAAGGCACTATTCTTCATTAGCTTTGACGTAAATAGTACTTACTATGTAATAGGTAGATTACAGTATGTGTGCCGGCCACGATTTAATTAAGTAAATTATCTACGAGCACGAGCAGGCAAGCGGAAGGTGAAAGCTGAAAATGAAACCAGTTTTTCTAGTTAAAAAAGATTTTGCCTGGTTTGCGCGCGATTTTCTAATTATTTCCGTTGAATCTTACATATATGTAATAATGATACATATAATAATGATATAATGTATATATATATTTAGATATATAATATACAATGTTATATACGTAGAATTTGCTTCTGGTATCGGTTTTCTGCACTGGAGTGCTAAAATACTCACAACTCAGTTTTATACGTTCTTTGAGCACAACAGAAGAATTTAATTAGCGTTTGGGTTAGTTTTTCAGCTTATTTCAAAGAAAAACAATAAGTTAGCCTACTTTTAATGTAAAATGCTGTGACACGAAAGAGCTACTGACGAACCACAGCCCGGGGGCAGAGTGGCGGAGCCTAAATTCTTGTTATTCCAATAAAAGCATTTCATGCGGCCGTCAGCCCACCGCCATACGTGGCTCATATTCCGCTGCCGAGTTTATACCCAAATTGCTCCCACAAAATGTTTCATTTAAAAAGTTACAGATTTTATTTAGGTAAGTACACAGAGGCTGCGATCGTTGTTGCTTACGACTCTTGTTTTTATTTCAATACACAGTATTAGAAATGTTAAAACTTTTATCACATTGAACTCGTCTTAGTTAGAGGTAGCAAAGTAGGCCATTTCATCACCATCATCAGCATCCACAACCTTCTTTATCTCACTGCTAGGTATAAGTATACTATATATAGGTATATACGAGTAGTCGGTATGTATAGTATAAGCCTTTCTTTTGTTTAGGTTACGCGCTAATCGGGTCCATATTCGACCCACGGATTCGACAATAATTTCAATTGTACTTTTAAGCATATAAAAGGGGGAAAAGGGATTTAAAATAATTATTTAACTCCCCAGCATTGCCCCAATGTTAGGTTGGGCTTAAGTCTTGATTAGGTTTTTCCATATTATACTCTCAGGGGAGCTTAAACAGAGCATATCATCGACCCATTGCTGCGGAAAGACCAATTACCAATTCATTAAAAATTTACAAATCCAAATAGAATCGTATACCCAAAACATTTGCTTTGCTAGAAACGTGCTGGCATGACAATCGACCTCTGCTTGCCCTACATACAAAAACTTCCATAACTATGCTCTACAATCTACTAGGGTATATTTACGTAAGCAACCGCTCCATCTATGGCAAAGGCGCGAAGATTTTACGATTGACATGATGGTCACATGCAAATAGAATGGTCATAGGTCAATGTGTCAGGGTCTTGGTGCTGTCGTAAAACTATATTATAGGGAGCGTTATGGATTTGGGACTTGGGACTCTCTGTCTTGTGGAATCATTTTAGATTTATTCACTTCTAAGTTAGAGTGTATCTCGTTTGTGTGCGAGAATAAAACAAAAGACGAATCTACTGTCTCTTGTTTTATTGTATTCTCTCTATAATATATAGCCTAGAGACTAGAAATATATTTTGTGGACTGAGTATATCCTACTAATATTGTAGATATGAAAGTTTGTATGTTACTCAATCACACAAAAAAGACTAAACGATTTTTTTTGGTAGAGATAGCTTAAAAAACAAAACGAACAACGAAAAAATGAAAAAATAAAAGCCTTGAAAAAATTTACGTTTCCTATAGTGAGGTTAAACCGAGGGACGCAGCCAGGTCGTAATAAATAACACCTTATTAAACAACATACTAATCTTGTAATAACTAACCATATACTCGTAAGTACCTACTCACCTATTAATAAAGCATTAATATCGGGTCCTCCTTATGTAAATCAAAATGCAATTAAGCCTCAAAGTGTACCTTCTACACGTCTTAAATTATCAGATCGCGGTTCGTTAACTGATTATTATAAAGCACAATTTATCAACGTGGCGGAATTGGGTTAAGCCGGTTTAAAATTTGATTAAACGAAACATTTTATGGGATTAGGACGGTTACGATGATGGATGGTTATGCGACCGCTTCTCATTAGACCGCCGCCGTACAATGGAAGGAGTGAAGGGTTTTAGTTTAACAATTCTCACCTGTAATTTAGCGTCTTACTTATAGAGCCTGCTTAAAGTTAGTCACTGGTTAAAATGCTCTGATAATTTCTCGCCGACGAGAATTGTCACACTGAGAAAAATGTCCATCTAAATTCCGCTAAAAGAATGATGAATTCACTTCACTTCACACAATTCATCAAAATTCCGATAAAATCACAAAGTACGGAGCATACTGATATCACTAAAAATTACGATGATTAGCACCAGTTTTTATAACTATTATATGGTTGTCACTGTAAAAACTAGTACTAGCACCAGTTTTTATGGTGACAATAATACATAGAATTATTCATAAAGGGTACGCTAAGCCGAAAAGAGCTCATATGATTATGAACAACTTTTACTTTGGGACCAATTCGAAATTCGTACAAAAAATATCAGCTGTTCCAAAGAAAAATGTCAATGACACTCGACAAAGTGTATGGAACAGCTGATTTTTTTTTTCGCGACTTCTGGGTTGGTCCCATAGTAAAAGTTGTTCATAATGATGAGTACTACGAGCCCTTTTCGGCTTAGCATACCCTTTATGAATAACGCTGTATTAAGATGGTTGTCACATTAAAAACGTGCTAATCATCGTACTTTGTGATGATATCAGTATGCTCCGTACTTTAGGTGAATTCATCGGAATTTTGATGGCCATTTTTCTCAGTGCACGTGCGAGCACAAGACAGAAAAAATTTAGGGCGTCCGCTGCGTTAAGCGGGCGTCCGTCGCGGGTGTCCGTCGCGGGGACCCGCACCGTGCTCCGTCGCGGACAAATTTAATCCGTCGCGGACGCCCGCGACAGACTCCCATATCTCATTTGTTGATAAAATGACACGTTCCGTGTCAATAATACTCATTGTTATCAAATTATGGAACAGACTGTACAAGCACGGAACGTGCGGCACGGAAAACATAACGGCGCTCACTGATTTTCTAAAACATCTCCGCTCGCGTGCTCCGTCGCACGGACACCCGTCGCCCGCGCCGCGTGCAACGGGCACCTGCTGCACGCAGCGCTGATCTATGAGAATACGAGAAACAGCACGCCGCGCGGGCGCCCGCGCCGTGCACCCGCTTAACGCAGCGGACGCCCTAAAGCAGTGTATATAATATGTTTAAGCAGGCTTTATAAGTGAGGCTCTTTATGGGATTAGGAAGGTGGAACGATGATGGATGGTTATGTGACTACTTCTCATTAGAGCGCCGTACAATGAAGGGTTAGTGAGAAGGGTAGTTTAGTTTAACATTTCTCACCTCTAATGTAATTGGTTGTGTTTACGTAGTTAAGATCTAAGCTTGGTCATTTTAGATGTTACGATGAAGATATTACCAAGGTTATATGGTTGGAACCTACGTCATCTATCTGCAAATTGGTTTTGTTAACCATCATCATAATTTGATGTAATTGTAATTAATTTCTAATATCGCAGCGCACAGTTGACGCAAAAAATGTGAACACAGGTGGAAAGTGAAGCCGAAGGCCTACATCTTATATGTCAGAATGTGGAGCGCAGTACTATGCCGCACAGGTATTAAGAGTTCAAAATTCTGAGTGGTCTCGTCACTCAATTGCATAATAAAAGTCTATCAATGCATTATTACCGCCAAAACTTGTTTATTTTAGTGTTTTAATTAATTTATTTCTAAAATAACGAGATCATACGCAAATTACCGCAATAGTAATATTTCATAAATTAAAAAGCAATTTTGACATTGAAATTAATTTTTGAATCATAATCAAACAAAGGACGATGCACTAATTCAACAAACAACTGAATATCTGCCAATTGCCAAGCGATACACATTTAGAGGTAAATTCATAACATTCACACGGCGGGGTATAAAAAATGCACAGTAATTGCTTTAGTCTCATATCGTCTATCAAATAGACTCTATTCGATATGCAACTGACAAAACTGTAATTGTCAGTGAAATACTGTACTTTGTGAACCAATATCCGCGAGCGAAACTTTGTATGATGATAAAGTAGCCTATTTCACAGCTGTAAAATCCGTTTCAGTTTAGTTAAATTGAACTTGCCCAAACAAAAGCGGGTGAAACTAGACTAAAAATATCGAACAAAAAATATTTAAAAATATATTACACGATAACATTGTACTAAAGGGCCAACTTTGAAAACTCGTTTATAGTTAACATTTTGTACAACTTAGAAAGTTGATATTTTGTATAAAAGTAAAGTTAAGTTTTTTGTTTTAACGATAACACTTTTTGTGGCTTGATTGCTAACTGCTTAACAGTTTATTTATTTCAACAAGATTGATTGTTTATTTATGAATATAATTAAACAAGTATTTACATCTTAAATTTAAAATAAGCTAAAATAAAAAACTAAAATAACTAGGACAAAGAAATTTACAAAACTAAAAATCAAAAAGTAGGTTTGACAATCAAAATATAGTCTTTTGACCAATTAAATTTCTTTTACCAAGTCGACATTTTTTTCTAATTTCTTTGTCTAGTTTCACCATGTGAACCGTGTATTACGCTGTATATTTCAATTGTACCTACTGCAGACGGTCCGCGCTGAGCCCTGAAGCGGAAATATGCGGTACTGCTGCGCTTATATTAAAATATTCTGCAACAGTGACGTTGCTCCGTACGGAACAATCTTTTAATACACAGAATTCTCTTAGAGCATCCGCCTCCTAACAGGCTCACAGGCACATTCCACATTCCATGCGTACCTGACGCATAACTGTGAATTGAGCTTTTTTGTAGACGATGGGGAAAATATTTACAAGATACCGGGCTGCTATGGGATGCAGTCGGGTTTTGTGGGATTTTACCCATTAAAACCTCCCCGGCGACCAGCCTTGATGCTTGAAGGAGAACCCGAGATCTCCAGAGGAACTCCCCGAAGCCCTCAGCACCACGCTTCAACGTCAGTCTCTAACTTATTGCTTGTTGCATAACATCTCTGATCTGTCTATTCTGTATCGGAGCAAAAAACTTACGATCATATTGTATTATTAAAAAAAAAACTATTCAATTATTTTAAAGGGGCTTGGAAACTAGCAAAAATAATTCTGGCTATTGTGATAGTTTGCATATCCAGAAGGCATAAATAGTCGCAATTGGCTATGTTCCAGGTTTGGGGCTTGCTCTGCGGGCCGCCGATCTAGCTGCATTAGGGGAACAGCTTTATTGCAATTGAATGGACCCGACATTCTAAATAGCTTCAATTGAATGCGAAATTTACCTAAATTCTAGGTAGTTCAAACTGACATAAATGGAACAAGAGATCGTAGCCAACATTATTAATGCGGAAGTGAGTTTGTTTGTTGGTTTAGTACGCTATTACGCGTTAACTACTCAACCGATCATCATTCAAATTTGTAGACACGTTTTTGGGGTCCAGAAAAGGACATAGGCTTTTTCATCATCACCGTTTTTCATCACCGCGTAGATGAAACCATCCCACCTATTTTTGAACAAAACTAGCTGATGCTTGAAACTTCGTACCCAGTGCTGCTCGGCTTTTCGTCTTGCAGCATTAAAGCTAACTTAGGGATAGTGTAGTGTAGCTTTCCATTGGTGAAAGAATTTTTGAAATCTGTCGGGTAGTTTCGGAAATAATCCCTTACAAACATTCATCTATACAAACTTTTCTCTTTATTGCCTTTGTGTTTATTTATTGTTCCAGTTTTGCTAGTTTACAACTGAATATTAGTTAATACAGTATGCATTAGGTGGGCCAGAGGCCGCCTCAACCATTACCCACAGACCTATTAGCTACCTAATAGTAAACTCATTATCCCCTATCGATTTCCCATTTTTATTTGATTATAATTCTGGGCACGTTCTAGTGTCCTTGAACGCCAAAAATAGCTTCGGTCGCAATTAATTAGAGCCCAGCAGGGCGCCGCCCGCCCTGGCCCCAACTTTCGCTATGAATGGAATTTATAGTCGGTGAGATAAGTGATTACGTTATTCATAATCCATGTTCGGTTTTGAGGTAAGGCTGGAGAGCGAGAAAGGTTTAAAAAAACGTTGTTGAAAAAAGTTTGAAAAACATTAAAATATAAGCTTTTATGTAAATGTTTTGAAAAGAATAAGAATTACTCTCATTAATTCGACGAGAAACAAAACACCACCGGAAGAGGATAATACTTTCCCGGTCCCATTGCCATTGTCTTAAGGCACGGACCCCAGAAGAGCTAATTTGAGAATAATTTAATGATTAAGTCGGTAGCAAACCAACATCCAACTTGTGCAAAAGTAAAAGATACTAATAGGGTGATACTAGGTTTGTTATTTGTATCAACTTAAATCCTCTAAAACAAAATCACCCAAAAAATACAAAAAAGTATCATACGTAGAGACAATGAACGTTTATAAATACGCATAAATGATCCACTTTCTAAGTAGAAAGAAAAAAATATTAGGGAAACTGTGTCGTAACTGTGTCATAAAGTCCGTAATACGGAAATCCGACGCAGGACAAAAGTCACAGATGTCGGACACCGTATTATGCGACTAAAGTGGCGCTAGGCAGGACACGTGGCTAGGCGTGGTGATGGCAGGTGGCTTCCGATTGCGGACAAATGTTCCGTTGGCAGACCATCAGCCCGATGGGTCGACGACATCAACCCATCGCGAGTCCGCCGTGGATGAGATTGGCCCGAGACAGGGAAGAATGGCGCCAAGGAGAGGAGGCCTATACAGCAGTGGGTCGATACAGGCTGACAATGACAATTAATGATGATGATGATGAAAAAAAATGGTTATGACACCATAACCAATTTTTTACGTCGATGGTCTTATCAGATAATACTGCAAGGCGCAGCTAGCGTCTTCAATGCTTATTTAACTTTATGAAACAGAGTTAGAGTCATCTGAGCGGTCGCAACACAAATATGCCATGTGTGTTTGCCGAAAGCCCGCAGACCATTCCACGTTGCTTTAAACGGGGACAGTTCAAGCAACAAGTTATCCTCAAAGCCACGTTTATTTTAATGACAGCTTTTAACAGTACTTTCCTATAGCACATTTGCATACAATTATCTGAATAGAAACAGACTAAACAGAAAATATTCGGTTTGAACCAGTGGCATCGCTTGCTTCAGACGGGCTCCATATCTAAATTTGCTGGGGGCCCAATTAGATAACATTTTACGAATTTTTGCTCACACACGTTCGAGGCCCGGGGGCCCCATATCATCGATACGGCTGATACGGCGGTAGCTACGCCCCAGTTGTGAACACTGAACGTTTGTGAACATTAAGAAACGTAGACGCAGATACGTGCGTAACACGGTGATTCCATCCCAAAGTCTACTCCTTCCATAAAAAAGTCATGATTTTAGTTGTTTTAGCTAGACATTGGGCCCAAGTTTGAAGGCTTTTTAAGACAGATCTAAACTAACTCAAAATATATCTGTCTTTATCATTGCAAGCCATTAGACAAGGATGCCAATAGTTTTAGAAAATTTAGATCTGTTTTAAAAATCCTTCAAACTTGGGCCTAGCGTCTTAAAGTTAAAAACAAGTTATATATTTCTATGAAATAAGTTAACAACGGTGCAATTAAGGGCCCTATGTAATTGGGTAAAACCTGTGTGATAAATCTACGTAAATAATTCCGAACATTTTAGTATAGAGGTAGAATAAATAAATAGAAATATCCACTACAAATATTATGCTGAGTTTCTAAACGTGTAGATAGAGGTTCCAGTGCACAGAGCCAAAGTTTTGCATTCTACTCTAGCTGTGTGTTCAGTTCATAACCAACTCGGTGGGCAACACAAACATCGCGCATCGGTATCAAATCAACATTCGTGGGTGAAACACATACCAAACTCCATTTTCGTTTACAAATTCCAGTTTCTAGTTTGTTTTCCATGCCTAGAAATGAATTTTGGAATAGATGTTGTCGTAAATTGATTTTAAAGTACTTGTTTTTATCAGACTTTTTGTGTGATAACTTTAAACTTATGCTGAAAGTAACAAGAAAAATATGTGATAATAATACAAAGCAAGCAATAGATTAAAGTGAGATTGAAGGAAGGCTCATGCTAATTTAAGAAAACTAATTGCAGATACATGCGATTCGGATCCTAAGGTCTACTGCGAGGCTCAAATAGTTGGTATGTTGCTACCGTAGCTTGCGAGTGGTTCACCATACTCGTACAGATTGTAACTGCTCGAATTTAAATTATAGTTACTGTTTTAATAAATCTACCACGGCTGACACAGCGAAAACTGCTTACGACTGTCTAAAACTTCAGAAGTGTCAAAACCAAAACATAAATAAATTAAACAAACAGATGCATATCGCAAAAGGCAATTAAACCCGAAAATTGGAAACGGCAACAAAAATCAAATCAGAGGGAGACGTGCCGCAGCGTGTATCAGAGATAGCACACATCGGCCTCGGCGATTGCTTTGTGGCGCAGGAAATTAGTTCTCAACTTGTGAACAAGTTGCCTACTATACCCAACAACCGTGTACGAGGGTAAGAGCCTCACGACCTATATAAGCGATTATTCCTTTGTCTTTGTCTTAGTACCTAATGGGAGTAAAATTTAGTTGAATTTCCAACATTTATCCGCGACTAGCGAGTAGCAATTCTCCTTCGCTTTTACTCGAATTTACAAAATGAATGTATCATACTCGTACGTTTAAAACTTTCCGGTGGAAATTGCGAAACGTCAACAAAATCCCTTGCGTAGTTAAAAAAAAGTAAGCGAGCAAACAGACAGAGTTAAGACAGAATGCCTTCGTTTAATAAAGACCAGAGACGAACTGTGGATACACATCAAATAGACAATGATATTTGGTATCGAATTTTTATGATATTCTTGTAAATCAGATTATAATAATTAGCTTTGCTATTTTTGATAACGTTAAAGGTCCAAGGTAAGTCCTTGTAAAAAAGGCACGTAAATAGAGTACTCGGAACAGGAAATTGGTTTTTAACTGATGAACGAAGCCTTTGTATCAATTTAATCAATGGAGCCTGGTAGGTATGTGCATCTAGTATTTGTTCACTATACTGGTCCGGTGGTTGGTGGCTATAGTAGGGAGTGGTTGTATTAATTTATTTATAGGTCATCGAGGCGTACGTTACAAACGAAAAAAGCTAAATAATAAATAACAAAAAATAAGTACGAGTATATTTAAAAAATATTTATACTAAAACTGCACTTACTTATACGGTGTGTTGATTCCAACTCCTCATCCAAGCTATTGTATATTTTCAGTCTAAAGCGTCCGAAATGTCACAAAAAGAAAATGAACCCCATTAAAAGTTGTTGAACTGCCATTCCCAAGTTATTTGCCGAGTAAATAGTGTTTCCGAAACGGAAATTACAGAAATGCAAACATCAAAAAGTTCAGACAGTTTTCACCCAACATCGCGTCACGTAAGAACGGCGAGCTTGTTTTTAATCATGTCTTGACTCAAATTGAGGCAATTTGCTCGCTCGTTACGACTTTATGACGGTTCTCTAAAGTCATTTCCTTCTCTAACAAGGCTCAGAAAGGGTAAACTACGAAGTGACACGTTACTCCCGATGTAGATGCGCTCTACGACGACTTGTGCCTGGCACGAGACGTTGCGTTTTACCAACAGAACATTTTCAAACTCAAACCTGGAAAACTTTAAAATTCTTGTGTGTTTCACTAAAGGAAAACTAACTTACCACCGAACTATAAAACTTTAAAGTTAGAGGACAATGTTTCACAAAAAGAAAATCAAGTCGAAGCAGCGAGAAGTTTACGAAAACATTTTAAATCGCCCATTAGGCATACCTATAGGAGTATAGGTATGTATAAGCCGAAAGCAATTTGTTTGATACAATTGATAGCCCTATAAATCCTCAGGGTAACCTGCTCTGCGTAGCCGAAATCGGTTCTGACGCGCGTTTTTATGCTTATTTAAACACAAAATGAGGTCGGAAAACTAATTTCAAGTGATAAAAGTTGCAGGACGCCTAATGATAGGAGACACGAAACATTCTAATCTACATTAACCCGCGTAAACATTTGCCTAGATTTTAGAAGGTTAACGACGGGGCCAACGTCGGCCACACATCCTTCAAGCGATACGATATACCTACCCATTACAGCTATATCAACGTTATCTTCCATGCAGGCTTCATATTTCACACGCCTGTGTTGTTAAATTGTCACAATAATACGTCGGTCGTGATGAATAAGCGGTATATAATTATAATCTACTCACGATAACGTTAGAAATGCCGCCCTAATAATGACAATGGAGTGCAACATGTGTTTAACGTGATATGACATTAGCGTGCGCTTATGCAATAAAATAGGCATTGTAGCTGGAAGTATAACTATGACTCATCAACGGCGTAACATTTTTACGAACTTAAAGCTCAACTAACCGCTATGAATGAATTTATGATCTCGACGCCATAAAGCTGGAAAGCCGTGTCTAGTGTCACAAAATTCTACGAACATTTATTAGCTTACTTAGGTGGCATGCTGAAGGGCTCCTACACCTTGGAAAATTCCTGTAATAAAACAAAATTTTATTACCTCCTATGAAAGAACCTTTCTAGTATTTAGGGCCGGCGCGGGAGCTTCGTAAAGATCAAAGATTCTTGTTCGCGGCGGAAGTTGGCCTACAATAAAAGTGATGATAGCTATGTGCATTAGGCCTTTGATTTAGGTATATGTCAGGGGAATAGGTCAATTTATGAACTAGGTACTGGCAAAGCTGTCTTAGCTTCACTGATTTACTCGCTACAGTATATACAAGAAATTATGCGTCTCTGAAATATTTATAAAGCTTACTTAGGAATATTTTGTTGTCGTAGCTCCACTATTGACCCGTTATTGTAACTACTATATGGCTAATGGCTATACGTATACCTAACCTAATGTCAATTTAAGTTTTAATAATGGAGACATCCATCTACACTTATATCAAAGTTCACCGAAAATTCTTAATAAACAGATCAAATTTTTACTTAACTTTTTTTTACTAGTTGTCAATTAACTATTTAAGGATACTTATAAACCCTTACAAAACTCTTACTTAACCATTGCTAAAAAAATATCTGTCTTTTTGTTCTCTCATTTCACGACTGCGAGAAGTTGGCAGAGCATTTTAAACAGTGATTAATTTTAAGCTGTGCTTATTATTATTAATAAGACCCTCAGAGAATGTCAAGAACAGACGGTAAAATTAATGAAATAGCCGTGTTTTTTGGTGGCATGTCTAATGAGATCTATGTTTCATTCAAATGTTCAACATGTTTTATTGAAAGTTTATTCAACATTTTATAAAATTCATTTATTATTTAGTGAAATAATTAGATTGAATCACTTTTACACAAATTACTGTTAATAAGAGATTATTTTATCTAAGCGCAGAACAGAGGTCAAAATAATAATATTAATCCATTTATTTCAGGCAAAATAACTTTCATGCAATGCAAGTTATAGAGGCCCATAGCAAATAAATACCTTACAGACAAATAAATAAAATATTTAAAAATGATATTTTCATCTGAGATTTCGCTTCCGTCGCTGTCTTCCGGTAACGCCGGAACAGGAGCCCCTTTTTCCAGAAATAATAATATTATAATTATAATTAGTCTTCGTTACGCAAATGATCATCTACTTATGTCGCTTTCTGCGTCATCGTCCAGTGATGGGCGGCTGATTATACCATCGGTGGACACCGCTTCCGCGCATCAACTGCGATGACGCACAGAAAATGATATACATACATAGGTACATATATTATAACATACTGTACAATAAATCCGCCATTTCATTAAATATACTTTTTGAATAGAAGCGACGTTACGTGAGCTAACTGCAGGAGTAATTATAAATATGGTAATTATAATGTAGTCCCACGTCAGTTTCACGTAATTTTTTGTTACATATTAATACTACATAAGCTATGCAAGGAATGTTTTTATGGACGTTCTTATTAAGGAAACAACTAGCCATTAACGCGTTCATGGACAAAAAAATATACCAAAGCAATGCAAGATTTAAAAAACCGTGACTAGAAAACAGCTAATAATTTTCAAACAGCTCAACCTATTTTAAAAGAATCATAAATCAAAACGCTCTCGACCGAGTCACCTTTCAAACAAAAATACTTAATCAAAATTAGTTCGGCAGTTTTGGAGCTATGCCGCGGACAGACACACATACATTAAACTTATAAAACTTATTTTTGTGTCGGTGTATAAAAATATATGAAAATCGGACAGCGTAAAAATGCCTACGATATTTTGTGACTTGACTTTATTAATTGTATATGTATTATGCAGTTTTCGATAGTTATAGCACTAGTGGTAATGTTATTTGATGGTAACCTAACCTTGCAGATGAGTTGTGGACAAACTCATGGCCTAGTACCAAAAAGTGTTGACAAAAACCAAAACAGAAACCAATAAAAGTCAACGTCCATTGGAGACTTGGCCTACCCTTGTTCTGTCATTTAGAGATAGGAGCTTTATCTAGCTTCACCTTCAAACTAATTCAAGGCTCATGGTCAATAATACTTAGGCTTATAATCTTATTTCGGTACATGTGGGCCGAATAAATTATTTATATCGGTGGGTGATACTCGGATAATTAATGTTATTTCAGTTAAGCCACATCGAGATGGAAATCTGAGTGATGTCCCCATAATTCTCATTGCCGGAATAATTAGATTATAGTACTACATTATGTAAGATAGTAGTTTCTCTACCTGTTTTTATACAACCGTACACGTTAAATTTTTAATACATTTATTTAGATGACTTACATTTCTTTTCTTTAATTTCATATTTTAGTGGTAATTATAATAATTAACGGATTTAGAAAGACAACAAGACAAGTGTTGCACGCCTCCTCAGTGTATTATTTTTAGTCTGAATAGCAGAAGCAATTTAATAAAAATACAATTAATAAATAACAGATAAAAAAATAAATGCATTCAAATTAAGAAGATAAAATTGCTCTTCTAGAGGTAGTTTTGCAAATGAAAAAAAACTTTATCTTCAAAATCTACTAGAGACATTATTTTGAGAGCCACTAAACAAACTACATGGCTTAAATAATATCACAACAACATGATTAATTTTAAACAAAATATCGTCTGCTAGCAGGTGGCGCGGTCATTAGTGAAAATTAATTGTACAGGGCACGAGCCCGCTCGTGTACACGTTTTATGAGTACCCGGTTGCCCTAGGCACCTAATTTGGTAAAGGGCGAGCCCTCGCAAAATCTTGGGTCTGGCAGTAACAAGATTGTTCGCAAGTTGTTGTTAAATATGCAAGCTGGTACTCGAGTGAGTGTAGGTACGCCTGTTTTTAGAGTTCCGTAGGAAATGTGAAACTCGCCGGTTGTAGTGTCTGTCTTGTTTCTAGTCTCTATCTAACTCTCTCTATCTTTTGTTTTCTGTGTGTTTATTTGTCTTTTTTTCTGTCTTGTCTTTTGTCTGTTTTTTTTTTAGTCTTTAGACTTGATTAGGTACAAGTAAACTGGAATTACTTTAAAAATAACCGAACTTGCTAGAGTTAAACAGATTAGTCAGCCTGTTATGTGGAGTCTGGTAAAAGTTAGATGGGTGTTTTTTTTTTATTGTAATTACTACAGCTATTTGTCCTTTATTGTGTAAAACAGCTAAAAACACGCTTGGAATTGGGCTTATGAATGTTTATTATAATGTTTATTAATCTATACTAATATTATAAAGAAGTAAAGTTTGTGTGTTTGTATATTTGTTAAATTGTAAGGGGTAATCTCGGGATCTACTGAACCGATTTTAAAAATTCTTTCACCAATAGAAAGCCACATTATTGCTGAGTGTCATAGGTTATATAAAAAACCGAAAAATAAAAAGGCTTTTACGTGGTAGTCCGTTTTGCAAAGTGAATCGGAGAAAAAACGGTCCGGACGGCGCGCGATGGCTTCGGGTTTAATTAACATTATGCCCAACGAAGTGGGCACGGGTCAGCTAGTATTTAATATAGCTATGGACCAATCTTATGAGCGTGTCCAGAAATGTACTTGACAATTTCTTCCTACAAAAGCTATGAGCATTGGGCATGACAACTAAAAGACTACACACATTGAATAGTACCTATATAATATAGAGGTATATAGTAAAGTCAATAGTCAAATAACAGCTATCTAATGTGAAAAATAAGTACTGATCAATTTATTTATCAAACACCTGCAACCTATAGCATAAAAAACCTATTCCAGCTAACATCGTGGTTCAAAAACGCGACAAACAAAACTGAAACGTACATTTTCCATAGTCTATTATAATAAATCTAGGGTCGCACCTACTTAGTATTTTCGGCCAGCGGAGCATTGATTCAAATGGTAATATCGTAGGGTAAAAAGGTCAAGAGCGGGGGACGCAAGCGTAGTTCTTTTGATGCTCCTTTGGCTACGGATCGCTACCTCGATCGCCCATAACAAATACTCACTGTACATAATGGAATCGGACTCTATTTTTATGGGTAAAAAATATCATGTAGAAAACAATAAAGATAAAATTAGTTCTAATCTTGTTTTTTATATCGTATTCCTATTTATTTGACCCTTTTACAGATATTTACTTACTTATTTGGTATGATAATGCATTTTCGTTATAATTGTGGACCCCGCCGAGCACAGCTTAGTACGTTACTAAGAATATTATAAGTACGCGTTTGACCACTAGTCGAAAATAAGAGATGATAACCTAGATTATAATATCCTCCTAGATAATGGCAGATAGGTACATAGATATTTTACTTCACCATAATTAACATACCTAAAAACTATTTAATAGGCTCATCAAACGTCTTATAATAGTAATGAAAATATTAGAAAAAGATCTTCTATAATTGACAGACATGGGACAAGATGGGCTTTTGATATCCAAGCCCAAGACACATTTTTGACCGCTGCGCCAAAACTAAGATACGGAACTTATATGTGCAAAATTAATTCTCAAACGAATTTCCCAAACAAAACAAACACCTTACTAAAGTATTCGCACATTTTAGAAACATTACTCTAGTCAAACAAATACATCCAAAACAGATTTGTATTGAATTGACGTGAAAGCGTAAAGCTAATGTAGGCACGTGAGGTATCTGCTCCACCTGGCGAGTAGCGAGTCGAGATATCATTATCATCTGCCTACCCTTGTCCTACCTAAGTGGGGTCAGCACAGTATGTACACTTCTTCCATTCATCTCTATCACTCGTCATATCTGAATACACTCCCTTCTTTTTCAAATCATCTTTCTTACAGTTCATCCATACGTTTTTTGGTCGTCCTCTACAGCTATACCAATTCACACTCAAGTTCATTGTCTTTTTTGTAATGGGGTCCTCCTTTCTTTGCATAATATGCCCGTACCATGATAGACGATTACTTGTCAACTTCTCTGTCACTGGCGCTGTCGAGATAAAACTAGTAATTACGAATAATCGACGAGTAACAAGAAACGAGTACCTAACCCTCATCTCTACTTTTTCTTGCTTGTCTTTCTCGTCGCTCAAGATAAACTTTATCGCTAGGCTGAGTGAATGTGAGTGCGATGTGCAATATATAGGCACCTTTGTTTCTCGGATAGTAAAATATGTATGAAACTGAACCAGTGTTTTTTCGTCAAACATTTTGAAATAGTAAGCAACGACTAACTTCTAGTAGTGCAAGCTCTCGCTTATGGCGACTTTCAAACATCCAACTATAATAAACGCATTTCTTTAAGTTACACTAATCTACAGGGTTATAAGGTAAAGGTATGCTAAGCCGATAAGGGCTCATAGTACTCATCATATTGAAGAACTTTGACCTTGAACATTGAACTTAACAACTTTTATTATGGGACCAACCCTGAAATCGTGAAAAAAAACATTAGACACACACACCATACATTCCATACATTTTTCGAGTGTCATTGACATTTTTCTATGGAACAGCTGATTATTTTCGCGATTTCAGGGTTGATCCCATAAAAAAAGTTGTTCCTATTCCATAAAAAATCATACTGTCCCTAACACATGAGCCTTTTCCGGCTTAGCATACCCTTTCCTTAGAACCCTGTATAAGGCAGCTATGCGTTTTATGACGTCATGAGCGAAAAAATAATCTACAGCTCTCTAACTCGCACAGGTGAGACAGGTGCCTATTCATTTGTTTAACTCACTTTTTTCCTAATCTGAAAACAAGCTTGTGAATAGTTTTCAAACAAATTGATTTACTACACGGATCTTATTCTTTAGCAAGAAGGCAGTTCATTGAATACTATTTTCGCTGTACCTGTTTATTCTATTAGTTTGCGCAAGGTGAAACGAAATTGAATGAAAACTCTAGACAGGTAGTGCGCATGCGTACATTTTTGTCCTAAACCAATAAACGTTTTCATATTTTACAGTCTTCTTTGTACTTTAGGATGGATTGCTAAGAGACAGATGCTAGAAGTTTAGGCGTAAAATGAATTAAATTCTCTTATAATACTTGATAATAAAATAATATTTTGCCATATTTAACACGGGACTTGTTTCGATCTTAGTCGGTGACTTTCATCAGGTGAGATTACAACAAAATGTGTCAAAGCCCGTTAGTTTCCAAAGTAAAATAAAATAATAATCGATCATAAAATACTTACGAGTACATAGTTGAAAACTACCTTTCTAATACTATAAATGTAAGAAGTAATTTTCTCTTATAACGGTTTAATTCGACTTGATGACATTTAACAGAGATCGTTAAGATTAACGACCGTTTCATGATAACAGACATGTTATGTTTTAGGGTTCCGTACCGAAATGTCATAAATAAACCCTTATGGTGAGATTCGGTGCCGCGCTTAGCCATATTTTTCCCTAACGTATCAAATTATTGGAATAAAAATAAAAATAGAACCCGATTTAGTTAAAACCTGTTCTACCACTAAATACTCGTACCTGTATGTTAAATAAACTAAAGAAAATAAAAATGAAGTTAGGTATTCGAAACAAAACTTCATTAAGCAATGTTCGTAATAAATTCCATTAGCTTGCATGCAGCTGTAAAACCTTTTACAGTTTTTTTAATACTTCTCATCCAATCTAACAAATATCTCTGGAGGATCAAATTAGTCTGACTAATCCAAACGTTTATGTTCAGTAAACACGACTCAAACTGGACAAGAAATTGCATTTGTTATTAGGAAAATGGTACAATATTAAGTTCTTTCAGTACTATTAGTATCTTTTTAGTATAATGAATGTTCTCCACAATGCAACGTCTCAATTACCTCCGTGCATTATGCGTTGTGACTAATGAAAACTTAGGGTTCGCGTACATTGGAACGGACCGCAGCGGGCATAGCGGCATTTTATCACCAGTGTACGTAACACAACATTGACTTAAAATACGTAATGAGTAGGTGTATTATTATTATTATCCACATATTTATTTATTTTCTTACTTTTTAAATTTTTTACAATATAGAATATAAAAAATAATATATTATAAAAAAACTTAAAAACTAGAGTTCCACCGGCAGCGGGGCAGGGCTCAAGTATACCGGTAAGGCTGCAGAGTGAGGAACGTCACTCATTATTATTATTATTAATCGATAACTGTACGCCATTTTCGCCTGTCAGGGGTGATTCTGATGGCTGTAAATGGCGTACACTTTTCTATCGAATACTCGCTGCGTATTTATACGTCATAGTTGCGCTAAGCACACAGTTTTTGCTCTATGATACGAGTACCAAGCATAGAAAATCAAAAAAAAGAAAAAAAATCAAAATAAGAAAAATCAAATAAGAAAAAAAAGAAAAGTGATACAGGATGAGTGGCGCATTGCGATGCGGCCTGTCATAATGTGCGTGAACTTTTATACGGAGTGTTCGAATAGACGTCGGACTTATTCAAAACTACAATAGTTTAGAGCTTACATAGTTTTTTTCTTAATTTAAAATATTGACCGAAAATCAAATAAACTTACGTCATCGAAGATCTGTCTAGCGAAACAAAGACTTCGCCAAAGTAATGCGACGGAGTTAGGTCACTGATTTTTCATAACTGACCGCTTTTGTCCGATGATTGGGTCAGAAAATCTGTTAGCAGATCATCTCGCTCTTTTTATTAACCGACTTCAAAAAATGGAGGAGGTTATCAATTCGTCTGTATGTTTTTTTTTTGTTTTTTTTATGTTTGTTAAGTACCTCATAACTTTTGACTGGGTGAATCGATTTTGATGATTCTTTTTTTATTAGAAAGCTGACGCTTCCAATTTGGTCCCATTTCAATTTAGCCCAGTTCTGATAATGGTATCCATGAGAAAACCATATAAGTCTTAAATTTGCATTAAGTACGTGCGCGACAAATAGATGAATAACTCAATAGTCGGTCTTTTGAAGTCGGTTTTTGTTTTTTGTTTTGTAAAAATAATGTTCTTGTTTTTATTTTTTGAGTCGTGTGTTGCATGTCTTTCTAAAGTATGGTGACGTTTATTATGCTACGTGTCTGTAAGATTTCGTTATAAACGATAAGGTCGCCAGTTGTTGCACAAATTATAATATTAAACATTTTTTTTGCTTCCTTTTTTACAAGCCTTTACTTATCTTGCAATGTTTGTATGTACATTTATATATACGACTCAAATAAATAAAATAAAAGCGTGTTTATAAAATGTATTTTAAAAATTGAATTGTTTCCTATGTCAAAAATAGAGACTATCTATTTTAACTAAGAGTTTGAAAGCTCACCACAAGTGACTTAGAAATTATATATAATTATATCAATCTAGTATAGTTCCAGCACTTGGGAAATTGAGCTAAGCGTTTAATAAGCATTTATTGCGAAAAATTATCTTCGCAGGCAATTTATTAAAGTGCTACTCGTGTTTGTTCATACCATAAGTAGTTTAGCAAAATACTGGCTTTTTGCTTTAGTAGGCTTCTCGTAACTCAGTAGCCCAATAATAGATGGCTTAATCAATATTGGTATCAATGTTGATTCAAGATACGAAATAAATAGGTGGGCCACCCATTTCTGTATTGGTGTTGTTTGATATCCTGTACAGCAGTTTTATTCTAACTATCGGAATTTGCTTAATTAACCGACTTCAAAAAGGAGGAGGTTATCAATTCGACTATATGTTTTTTTTTGTTTGTTACCTCATAACTTTCGACTGAGTGAATCAATTTTGATGATTCTTTTTTTATTAGAAAGGTGACGCTTCCCATGTAGTCCCATTTCAATTTAGTCCAGTTCTGATAATGGTATCTATGAGAAAACCATACAAGTCTTAAATTTGCATTAAGTACGTGCGCGACAAATAGATGAATAACTCAATAGTCGGTCTCATGAAGTCGGTTTTTTTTTTTTTTTTTTTAATAATTATTTTAATATTTGAAGTTGACTTCGATTGTCAAAAATTCCGATTAACCAGGCAAGAAGACAAGGCAGGCAATAAGGCAATAAAACTGCGGCGCAGTAGTAGGTATATAGCGGTCTGTCTTGCTAAAGTATTTCTATTCATAAGCAGATGTTTTAATACGTTGATGACAATATTTGCTCTGAGTGTGGGTGTGAATGTCTGTGTTTTATACCTTATATACCTATCGTGTGTTTTAACTAAATATGTAACGGGATTCATCGTGCTTTTCATTTGTAGTGGAGATAGCTACTTTTAATCTAAACAAAAAGTAACGGCCCGGTAGGATTGTGGTTGTATTCGCGGGGCGCAGCTAGTAACGTAAACCTTTGATCTGTATGCGTGCTCCACACGCACACAGGTCTACGAGTACTTCCACAATTCTAATCCGTACATAATTAGTTATACAAAGCACAGAGCGCTAACGTATTCACGGTTGAAATAACAGGGTAAGCTATTAACTACCATAACACCACCTCAATTAACATGTTTTAGCGTAAACAAAAACAGACTGCCTAGAATATTTATATGTTACACAAAACGAGTATATTACGCCCGATAAACTGTTATTTCAGTTTAAAAATAGAACCTTGTGTGGCCTTCCAGCCAGTTCGAACGCGCAGCCCTCCCGAGATCGTGGGAGTGAGAGGGAGGCCCGCAACCTCCCATAGACATGATTTATTCTCGTGAAGATTGCTTTCAGGAGGAAATATTTAATGAGGTCAGTACCATGTAATGCTAGCGAAAACTTGACCCTCGTTTTGAGCGGCTGAGAAATTACGAAGATTAAAAGCTTTCTTGATTACGTTTAGTGTCGCGTCTGAAGGGCGGAGTTGTGAATCGCTTTGACGATAAATGTTTGGGACGAGCCGGGACAAGGCCTGTGACAAGGCCAAAGGGTGGGGTGTTTTGTTTTTCTGCTCCCTGCGTGGGACGACGCGCTTGCCAACTTCTAATAAATCTTAAGGAATAGGTATCTGTCCCTGCAGGTTTAACTTATTGGGTGTGATAAGCTGAATTTGGTTTCCTGTGTTTGTTAGTTTTTCGATCGACCACAAAAAAAGGATTTTACCAATTCGTCTGTCGGTATGTGCTGTGATATTTCGATGATTCTACATACCTATTTCAGTAGAGTATTCATTACACCACGATGGCTCCATATACATTTTACCAAAATTTGACAATTATTTGTATTTTCATCACTAATGATATGTAGTAATCATAAGCTAACCTAAACGGTTGCACCCTCTACCCTAAAAGAACAGTATTTTTTTGTCTGATAAATTTGAAGCCATACCAAATTTCATGCCTTTCAGTATGATTAAGTAATACCTAAACATCCATTTACACCCATTTACTTACTGTTTTTTTTTTAATGTAGTATATTATTGTATCGCTAATGTTAATTTCTCAGATCATGTTAACTTATTTTTTATTTTAAAAACTAAAGCACAGCAAATACACGTAAAAGAAAAAGACACTCAGAAAAAGATGAAGACATTCAGATCACAACTTCTTTAGTGAAACACATTCAATAGAATAAGAACAAACAATGAACAGACACAATGTTTATTTGGGCCATTAATAACATTCCCCGAACTCAGGTACGGGCAAAGTGGTCCCGTTTGCATACTTTGCTCAAACACACAGACTACATGTGCAATTTATATTTTGATCTTAACTTTGTCTGGTAAACCACTTGGGCTGAAATGAGCTTTATTGCAACGGCATAGAGATGAACGGTTGGACTGGGACTATGAGTATACGTACGAGTGTACGTACATACGCTGATATCTTTAGAGACAGCTTCAACTCATTACTCTGCTCTCGCTAGCTACCAAGAAAACTAACTCACGTGGACGGACTGATCTTCTTGATCTTCTGATCTCTTTACTATACCAAAGTAGAGTACAAATAAATAAATAACGTAGTTTATCTAAGCTTCCACTAGGTTTATATGTATTAAGGAAACCTTATAACAAGTAATAATATACTTGGACCAGGCGCGGATACAGAAAAGGGACAATGGGTGTAATTGCTCCCCCCTCTGACTCACATCGAAGCATTTCATTTTGAACAAAACCATCTCAAAATGTTGGCTTGCCAAAATTACCCCCATAAATGAAATCCTGGATCCGCGCCTACTTGGACGGTAAACTTGTATCTAAACCTAGAATAGATATTTAATATTCAATCTATATATATAAAAATGAAACCCGTTTTCCTTGGTCACGGCATCACGCGTGAATGGCTGGACCGATTTCACTAATTCTTTTTTTGTTGTATTTGTTATTATTAGGAGAAGGTTCTTACGGAAAAAAATATTAAGAAAATTTCTCAGAAATATTGAAAAACCCTAGAAACAGCCCTTTTCTTTTTCCCATACAAACGTTTTCTAACTAAAACGAGCTTTATTGCTATTGTATAAAGTTCATATTGAATTGCAAGCACTCACTGTTGTTTAAGCAATGTAGGTATGTTCCTAACGTCTAAGAGTCAATTTGCACTTTATTACCTCAGTACAAAGTTCAAATTCAATCATATCTATCAAAACCAAGGAATTTTAAAATTTCGAAGGATTTGACTCCAAGTCACATCAAATTTAAAAAAAGTTGAAACAACAACAAACTGTCAATGTCAGTGTTTTTTTTTTCATGGATGAGTTTGCTTTTGTCAACTGATACACGAAACAAATTCGTACCTTTAATTGTAATCTTATCTTATCTTAATATATATAAATCTCGTGTCACAATGTTTGTCCTCAATGGACTCCTAAACCACTAAACCGATTATAATAAAATTCGCACACCATGTGCAGTTCGGTCCAACTTGAGAGATAGGATAGTTTAAATCTCAAATTATAGTCGCAATTTTAATTTATTGCAAATTATATATATACTGATAATTTTTACTATAAATTGACAAGTTAGCATCAACATACTACGGTTGCTATAGTTACGCAATGGCTTTTGACAGGACAACGTCTGTCGAGTCAGCTAGTATATTATAAGTATAAAATTGTAAATAGTGTTTTGTGCAGTGTTTATATTTAATTAGGCAGTACCATAGAGAAGTACTGTATGGCAGTACGAAGTCTGCCGGGTCAGCTAGTTGAATATAATTATGTTCGGTGGTAGAATAGAGCCTATTCTCCCTCTGGTAGACCTGGTATACTTGCAGTAGGTTGTTTAAAGGTTGAGTTGAATCGAGAATATGCCTGTTACGGGCAAACGTGACGTGTAACATTTGCTCGTCTTGTCACTCAATGGCATAAAAAAAGAGAATATCTGTCTGACTTAGAATCGAATCGAGACTTTTGACACAGGCTGGCACGTCACCAACTAAGCCAGGCGAGCTGTTGAACTTCGCGATCAATACAAGCGAATGAATCCTAGCAAACGTTTTCACATAACGACAGTGTAACCTGACACTTGACGCTTTTTACTGGCAGGGTAGTGACTGACACCACAGATTTAACAATACCGCTACACGCGCTACACGTACAGAAAACTCGTTCGGAAACCATTGAAACGAATAGAAACTCACGCTACGGAGCAATAAAGTTAATTTTAGTATGCACAAAGAAGCTCAACAAAACTTCATAAATAACAGGAGATAGAAGCGCACGTGCAAGCTGATCTATTGGATTACTGCGCGAGATTTCTTTTTCTCTGTTCGTTACAGAATCGCTCTCAATTTCACGTTCGTTACGTTAAAAGTAAAGCGCCTTTTCTAATTACTTTATACTCGATAGATACAAAAATAAAATGCACAATATCTGTGGCACATTTTATGTGGGCTGGACGTTTCGTGTTCGCAGTGATACCGGGCTGATGGCGACGCGGTGAGACGACAAACGACGGAACGCCAGTTAGATGTGGCTAAATATAGCTTTATCCAATTACCGAGTCCCGGCCGGGTCTGTAACGGGGCAGTTAGCGGGCTCGTTAAATATGCAACTGGGAGCCGTCTCGCATGCCATTCATCGTCAGCTACGACCAATTCTGAAGCGCACTTTTTTGTATTAGTGGTTCCAAAGCGGACTTACTATATTTGGACATTTGTAGCGCGCCCAGAGGGGCTGTTATAATAAACGACAATACTTCTGTTATCAGTCACTTTCATTAAGATAAATATAAAAGTAAATGGAAAGGAAATGTTGAATGCGCCGAAATTGCCAGCCTGTCCATCGGCGTCGTAACTACGCTACGCGCGTAGCAGGGCTCGTAGCGACCGTAGCCTTCGTAGCGAGCTCACTGAGATGAAAGATATTATTCAACGTTTTCTTATCTTTTCTAATATCTGCAGGTAATATTCAATAAGCTGATATCTCTCATTTCAATTTATTTTTTCAACTTGAAAGACGAAAAATGGCCAGATAAAAACGTTTATTGATGATTTTAGGTATAGTGATTTTATATTACCTCTATACCTATTCAATAAAATGAATTTTAATAACAACTCACACCTAAGCTGATTTAACAGCTACGATTTCACTTTACTTTTTTTTTATTTTGACCGTTCACGCGAATTTTCGGAGTGTAGCATGTGCAGAAGAACAACACAATGACGCGGATCGTTCCCTACGGAACAATCCACCCGCCCTTATGAGCAAAAATTTGAAAAAATTGTGCCGTTGTTGTATTGTTACAGGCAATTATAGTAAATTGTTATTTATACAGAATGTGTGAACATCTTTGCCGTAAAAGAGGCGATAAGAATTAGTTATTGGACGCGGTTAGTCATTAGTTTTAATTTGTAATCATAAATTTTACGTTAGATTTACTACTTATTAGCCTGAGCCTAGACTGTAATTTTATATAGAAGTGCTATTTTGGCATTTCTTACAAAAAATTAAAAAAACTTATTAAAAACCCCGCGTCTGGAGCGGACTTTCTACGAGTCATACACGCAGCTGTAAAATTAGCTTCAGTTTTGAAAGACACTTTAAAAAGTTAAAGTTTGTAGGCTACAAAGTTACCGTCCTACTTACAACTCAGCAAATGTCGTAGTCACACAGCAGTATGAATAGCTTTACCAAAACTCTATAAAGTATTCAAGATGTGGACTTTTAGTTCTTTTCCGTTTCAAGTTTTATGTCTTTGTGTACCGTACATTTCAGATTTTATCGAGTTTTCGACACATAAAATAGTAGATATGAAAAACTATCTCTATGTTTACGATTGTTTCGGATATAATCGTGAACATTGTACAATATAAATGTCTATAAATGCTAGCATATAGTTGATATCTACCTTAATGGATAAAGCAAGAATATGTGTGTTTATCTGCCTGATTTCTGACCAAAGGGGTGTTTCGGCGTTACTGGGAGACAACGACGGAAGCAAAATCCCAGATGATAATATCTTCTTAATATATATAAATTACGTATCACGTTGTTTGTCCGCTATAGACCCCTAAACTACTTAACCGATTTCTATCTTTGCACACCGGGTGCAGTTCGATCTAACTAAGAGATAGGATAGCTCACATCTCAATTTATAGTAAAAAATCATGAAAAATTACAAAATTTAAAAATACTTAAACCATATAGCGCTTCGGACAATGTAAACTTTTTTAATGTAACTTTTGACATTTGACATAGAATTGACGCAATGGCTTTTGACAGGACAACGTCTGTCGAGTCAGCTAGTATAAGTAGGTACCTATATATTTTTTATAGGTTTAGTCTGTAAGGTATTTATTTGCTATGGGCTTCTGTAGCTTGCATTGTATGCAAGTTATATTGCATAAAATAAACGGATATATAAATTGCCCTTATGTACCTAAATTATTCATATTCATTAATATATTTCCAGAGAATGTTTTAAAAAAAACAGTTTACCATAAAAAAGGGATTATTATATTTTAAAACGAAAAAAAGACTATTTATCATAGTATTACTATTGTGGGTAGAGAAGTATTGAGTAGTGAGCACCTATGTACATACAAATGCTTCACCGAAATCTATATTAATCGAATCGAATAGGAAAAACATTCGTAGATAGATTTAGCTGAAATCTCTCCTCGTGTAAACACATCGTTCAGCACCGAAAGGATACAGACACGTCTTATCGAACCAATAATGGTTGAGCAAACAAACGCTCGTATTCTCCGGAATACGAGATTCGGAATGCCTTCGCGAGAGCTACATCGATTTATCCGATTTAAATTGACGATGTGACAGGTGACAGTCGACGGAATGACGTCACAAGATGCGATAAACGTCGTTTGGTTAGCTGGGGAGCTGGCGTTCGGGATCGGCCATTGTTTTTAGATGAATGTTCAGAGAATTGGTACGGATAATGCTGTGTTTGATATATATATATAACAACTAGCTGACTCGACAGACGTTGTCCTGTCAAAAGCCATTGCGTAACTATAGCAACCGTAGTATGTTGATTCTAACTTGTCAATTTATAGTAAAAATTATCAGTATATATATAATTTACAATAAATTAAAATTGCGACTATAATTTGAGATTTAAACTATCCTATCTCTCAAGTTGGATCGAACTGCACATGGTGTGCGAATTTTATTATAATCGGTTAAGTGGTTTAGGAGTGCATTGAGGACAAACATTGTGACACGAGATTTATATATATTAAGATTGAGATGAAACCAACTGGAGCCTATCCTGTAGCATTACCATTTCTTCTTGTAGATAAAACATGGCCAATAATGATAACATTTTATGTACCCAGTCCTACATATTGTATGTACAAATAACTTACTTTACTGTGTCAAAACTTTCTTGAGTGATATAGTGATATAGAGACAGTGTGAGGCGAGAAAAGTTTTACAATTCTTGAAAGCAATTGATGTTTAGGAAAGTCTACGTGGAGAACTAAGTTGTACATGCTAGTAGCATGTCTACATAGTTTATACGTATTGATTTGAATAAAAAAATTGAGTTTATCCATGGCTATTGTTAAAGCTCCATGATTAAACTTTTTTCAATTACGATTACATATTTAGGGTAATAATGACCGATACGAGTAATTTTACGATTTGCTTTTTTAGTAAGAGCCTGTCCAGATGAGGCGTTTTAAGCGCGAGTGCACTCGCGCGTCTTAATTTCTATTCCGTCCAGATACCGCGTTTTACGCGCGTTTCTACGCTGGGAGGGATCCAGTCAGTTGCAAACATGAGCTTTTTTCTTTTCTTCGGAATCACCAGCTTCACAAAAAATCTCGATATTTTTTTCCCAGTTCCTGCGTTTTATGACTCTATTGGAATAGTCTGATGATTCCATATTCCATATGGCTACTCTTTTTTCAACTTCATCAATAAAAAGTTCCGTATCGAAGTTATCACGTTCCATTTTAAATCAAATACGTTCACTCGCAACGAACTCGCGCGTAGTACTGGACGCAGCAATGGCGCTCGCGCGTAAAACGGGCGAGTCGAGAGTCCCGCTCATTGCACGCGTTTTAGGCATCTGGACGGGACATATGTAGCTATCTCGGGTACGCGCGAGTGCCAACGCGCGAGTGCACTCGCGCGTAAAACGCCTTATCTGGACAGGCTCTTAACCATTCTAAACATAAAAAACAATTTCTGATCAAAAGAACTGAACGTCGTTACAATGTTGCGTCAGTCAACCCTTTTTCTTTTTCAGTCAACCCTTTTTCTTTTTAAACACTAGGGATGTTACTCTAAAAATCGAAAGCTGGTAAGTTGAATCGAATGCAATGATTACTTGTGAAGAAATGTCACCATAAATGAAAAACCACGTGACATAGTTAAGTGCTGACAGCAGTGATGAAGATGACAATACTAAAACATACAAAGTGGAAAATAGCATATATTTCACTATAATTAAAGTAGTTAAAGTAGTCAATTTCATGAACATACTTCCAAGAGCCATACTGACCTCATAAGACCAAGAGCGGTATCTCAAAAAACAAATGATTTCTGTTTTTTCTGGTTTTTTTTGAGATACCGCTCTTGGACTTATGACGGCAGTATGGTTCTTAAAAGCATGTTCATGAAATTGGCTTGTAGCTCCTAGCTTATATGGAAATAAACTGCGGCGCTATCAAAAGCTCATTACACACATCATAAGCATGTCAGTATAGGAAACGTCATCACCGATCTACACACGTACAGGGTGCTGATTTATAGCCGTGCATTAGGCAGTCGTCCGACCGCTGGCGATAAACTAGAAACTATAAACGAGTTGGCGATCAGCGGGAAGCGAGTATTTCGATAGTTTTGTCGCCGGGCTATAAGCGACTGTGCAAGTGCGACGAGCAAGTACTCGCGCCACTCGCCCGCGGCCGCTTTTTAAAAGCTCGTCGCTCAGCGATAAAACTAGTAAAGCGAGTCGTCGCCGGCAGTGTGAACAGTCAGCGAGCACCTTTTAATATATGCATCTCTTTCGTTTACACTGAATGTACATTTATTGTCTTTTTCTTGCGAGAGAAAATCACCGATAGTTACTCGTTTACTCGCCGGCGGTCGGACCTTATTTATGAAGCATTTATTAAAGACGCAAAAAAGTGACCTGATGAAAGTCACCGAATGTGACCGAAACTAGTCGTAGTAAATGACTAAATTTTTACGTGAGTATTCCCGTATTAATCATAACAAAATATGCCAAAACCACCTTAATTTTCATAGTAGAAAGTAACCTGTTTTTTTTCTAAACTTACAATATATTTTTTTAAATAAAATTCAATCTATCTCAGAATAAGGCATAAGGTTGGATTAGACATCAAATTATGAGTATCAAATCTTAAAAGATGGGAGATGATGACAACGACATTCGACAATCGTCCACCACTTTGTGTGAAAAGATTTGATTTCTGAGATTTATTTTATACTTACTCTCTGTGAATTGAAATATTTTTATAGAAAATTGAAATAAAATATCGACTTACTTTTATAGCGGAGCAGTAAAATGTCGCAGACATAAAAAGAAGTAGGTTTGAGTATGCGACGGAGCCGCCTTAAACCAAACAGCTGTTTCGAATTACTCGAACTTGCTTGAATATTCGACTACAAGAATAGGCTTCTAAACCCACCCACCCCACTACGCGCACTGTTTATTAAAGCAAAATTACCACTTAATTTTTCCACGAATACTGGGGAAAAAATTTAATTTTCATTACTTATTAATATTACTTAGCGTTTATCAAAATATGTGTGTTACTTTTCGCAAATTTTGTCCGTAACAAAATCACATAGAAGAATGAGACGAGAGCAAAACGAAACATCATTTTAGCTTTCTCATCATCATCATTTAGCCCGTAATCGCCTTCTACAGAGCATACGCTCCTTTTCTTTCCAGTTCTGTGCCAGTCTTGTCCAGGTTCGATCGCGTTTTCTATGAGATCGTATTTATCTATACTAATATTATAAAGAGGAAAGATTTGTATTTTTGTATGTTTGTGTGGAATAAACTCAAAAACTACTGGACCGATTTCAAAAATTCTTTCACCATTCGAATGCTACATTATCCCAAAGTAACATAGGCTATATATTTTATATATAATTTTTTTTTATCCACAGCGAAGCGTGGCAGGGAACAGCTAGTTTGCCTATATTTAAATTTAATGGAAATAAATCAAATGTTTTACTCTAACACGCTTCGCAGCTAAAACAATGTTGAAACTTTATTATTCTTTTTGAGACCGTCAGATACTCTCGCCTGCGAATTATGATATATCGTCTAGACCTCGATCCACTCTGGAAAGTTTCTTAGAACTGCCCGGGCTTGCCGTGCAGTGAATTAAATTCTGCTCGGCGTACGTGCATTGTTGTCTTATTACTCGTAGGATAGTTCTTGTTGCTCAAGTTTGGAAAGTTAGATTTCAGAGTTATGCCTGAAACTACAATGTGTTTATTACTTATGCACAGATAAGGTCGACTATGCTAAATATATCTACTTTTCAAAATTTCATTCAAAATTCAAAATGTTTTATTCAAGAAAGAATCCATCCATTTTGTTTTCGATACTAACCAATAAACTGGGCGTGGAATACTTGTATCTTGAAAATTAGTTCTTTTCATTTTTCAAAATGCTTAGATTTTTTTTATAAAGTTTATTAAACACCACAGACTCCACGGTCCGTGAGTTTCACTATTACAATTTAATTTATTAACATTTGCAAATTTTTACAACTTAATTTCAAAATGCTTAGATTGGGTACAGACATGAACAATTGAACATAGTAATTATATCTACAATTGACATGTTGTTTTAGCATAAAAAGATTCATAAACACCTTATTACAGCACCAATAGTTGTTTACGTAACGTTTTTGTGAGTAAGTAAGAGTAATTGTTAGTGAATAAGTGATGAGGCTCGAATATCGTTAGAAAAACACAATTTTCCTAAGCTGCGTAATGAATGCGACCTATTGAAGTGCGTAACGCTCCGTAACGTTACTTTATTGATGTTTGCTCGGGGCCTTCGTATTAATTACCACGGCAAACGAGCGTAACGTATCTAATTAATTTCTCGCCTGTTGACTACGATAACATCAAACACGTTTAATAAAAAGATAAGGCTCCTTTTTGCAGGACTGTACTCCGCTTGTTTTGCGATCAAAAGTTGAAACAGGCTAATCGCTTCATCCATTGCGATTGCGCTATCTAAAAAAGGCACGAGCATACCAGCACGAAGCTCGCTTAATCACGAGCTACACGGGGTTTAATTCTGAATGCTAGATACTGTTTGAAAAGCTTACTGCAAATTATGTTAAGCTCGCTTATGGAAGCTTGCTTCACATTGTCATTAGTTTGAAAACACGGAGCTTTGCAAACGTTCAACGGAACCATTTACAATTACAGGAATTTCGTGTGAGCGCTCAAAAATGCCCGGAGCAAAGGCAGTCTAAAATCGTCCATCTGTGCTAAGAGTTGACGAAAATTGCTGCAACTAAGTTAAGAACTAATTTGACAGCACAAGATTTGAATTAGTGTGTCGGTATTTCTAACTCTACTGTATCTAAGTTTTTGTAGACGTACACTGGAAATTTTTTCGTAATTTTTTTGGACCCAACAAATATCCATACATTAGTGAATCCATGAAAAGAACAAAGAAGCGTTTGTTCATCGCAATAACACGTTTTTGTTATACTCTAAATAAGCCACTCCTCGGTTCTCGTAACCCAGACAAAGTCAATGATAGTTTCACCTACAGTCGAGTCGTAAAGTGTTTCTGAATGTTAAACAGGTTCGTTTACCTGCAGCTTAGTTTGCATAGATTACGTTTGCAGAATGGCCGCAGCGCACACGCCACCGGAAACCCGATAAGGGAGGCGGTGACGTATGAACTATAAATTAGTCGGGCAAAGTGTGTCGGTAGCGCACTGCACCGTGCATTGTGGTAGGCACTCGGGTACACGGCCGCACGCGCTGGGGTTACGGGTACAGATACAGACTGAATGCTTACACCGATTTTAACAAAGAAGTATCGGTAGATTTGTAGAAGAACATCCTAAACGCCTCGACCAATTTTGACAAATAAGGTGTCGGTGGATTAGTGGAGGTGCAGAAATAGTTGCTGGATAGATTCGTGTGTGGTCGGTGTCATTGAACAGGTCTGTTAAAGCGTGAATGAAAGGGAGTGGTTTAGTTTTTTCATCTTTCATCAGTTTTTAATCAGATGTGCCGTTTTCAAAACATTTAATTAAATACTGCTGTTGGTATTTTGTATACTTTTTTACATAAAGTTGTTTCAAACTTTTTCTGGCTCTCTACTATTAATCAAACAAGACATTGCAATGTAAGATTCAAATAATGGTTTATAGTTAATAGACTAGCTGCGCCCCGCGGTTTCACCCGCTGTCCTGCAAGAATAGCGGAAAGCCGTTCAATTTTCTGGGGTAAAAAGTAATCTACATATTACCTAGGGCTTAAGCTACCTTCATACCAAATTTCGTCAAAATCTGTTTAGCTGTTAAATTGTCATCCATACGTCCATTACATAGCTGTCATTTGCGCAAAGAGTATAATAAGTCGTTTTGTTATTCCAAGTCTGATTCTTTTTTGTTATACCTCGTTTTATAGTGACTGATGTTTTATGTCAATTCACACTTGAATGCTATCGAATTTATTTAACAGAAATAAATAGTATAATAGGAATAAATAGTATCCTATGTGCGTTTCCTGGCTCTAAGCTACCTCCTCACCAATTTTCAGCCATATCGGTAAAGCCGTTCTTGAGTTATAAGTAGTGTAACATAACACGACTTTCTTTTATATATATAGATAATAGAATAGATCGACACAAATCTTTTATTGTGCACATCATGTTTTTTTTTTGTAATGTCGTCTGTGATAAAGTCTCTTTACGTAAATTGTATTTAGACTGTAATAATAATACTTGACTGATTATACCTACTATTGTAGTTATTTCATACATTGATATTTTGACATTGCAATTATTTATATATTTAGTTTTGACATTCTAATAATATTATTTTCTTTGACATTTAATTTATTGTGTATTAATTTATTCGTAAAAATTGTATTTGACATTCATAAGTGTCTTGACTGATTATACCTACTATTGTAGTTATTTTATAACTTGATATTTTGACATTGCAATAATTTATATAATTATTTTGACATTCTAATAATATTGTTGTCTTTGACATTTAATTTATTGTGTATTAATTTATTCGTAAAAATGTATTTGACATTCATAAGTGTGCATTGATGTACCCATATTTGAATAAATTATTTTGAATTTGAATTTGAATGTATTTACGAATTTTTTTAAGACTGTCCGCGAAGCGCCGTGCGCGATGCCCTCCTGCCGCGGCGTTCCGTCACGCGATTCAGAACCGTCTATTTTACATAAAACGCTCGTAAAATAAACAACATGAAAACATGTATCTAGCCTACGCATTTTTGATGTGAATACGCAACACAATACATGCCACAAGTTGTGGAACAACGAAACTTTGGATTGTTATAGGAAACAAATGACCGAAGTACTAGTCCGGATAACAGAGGGATTCGACAAAATGCTTTCGTGTGAAGAACAAATCAATCATAACGTCTCTGTCTGCCATCACGCGGTCACGCCCGCGGCGCCCTCCCAAAATTATAAAAATCTAGAGTGCTACACAAATTGAATGGTTTATGAGGACTTATAGACGTCATCCTTTAATTATTATACTGTAGAAAAGTACTTAGATTCAAACTTTCACAACAAACCTTTTGATAGAACCTATTTATTTATTTATATTAAATCAAAAATAGGTTTCTGGTTAAAGCTTCCGTTAGCAATGAGGATCTAACTCATAAGGCCTGTTTAAACTGAATCACTGCATAAAATTCTCTGTCTTATTTTCACTCGTGATATTTCATGTCAGCGAGATTTGTCAGAGCATTTCAAAGTAGTGATTAAGTTACAGCAGGGTTAGTAAGTTAGACCCTAAGTGCCTTTCTCGCCTGAAGTAAAGCCATGCCGATGACGTTGATTACATAACCATTCATGTGTTATAAAACTCTGGTTCCGGTGTGTAAATACCTAGCAAACGCGTAGCGTGTTTGCCACGCCGGACGAGGGCGGTAAATGGGTCTCGTAGCATGACGGCTACGTCGTAGGCCCGTTGCTATTTCATGATAAAGCAGTATACATAAAGTTTACTGTTTAATTTACGCCTCCATTTGGGTCCCGAATGTTGTGTACGTAAAGCTACGTACATTTTACTGACCCACAAATACAATAGTTAAATGTACAATGGCGTCGATTCCGCTGTATTATTTTTGAGTGGCCTAAAAATATAGTCATACTTTTCTCATTTCTTGAAATTATAAGAGACACAAATCATATCATATTGTTAGATTAGTTTAGTTTAGTTTGAGGTACAACTGAATCGACACCATTGTGTTAGTATGACGTTCCTTTTTTTAGTAATTTATAAATTACGTGTATGAATTTTTTTTTATTTCATAAATTTGTGAGACACTTGGCCAGATGTAAGGTGGACCAAAGCACTCACTGAATGGTGGCCATAGAACGGGAAGTGATCACCGGGCAGACCTTTAGCCCGGTGGTCGGATGACATTGTAAGGACGGCTGGAAGGCTGTGAATGAGAGCACAGGACCTGAAAGAATGGCGCACTGAAGAGGAGACCTATACGCAGTGGGTGGAAAAACATTGATCATATTTGCCAATATCGTTCAAAACAAATAAGGTAACTATTTCACTTATGTTTTACCAAACAACCTCCAAAAGATTTCCTCCGTCCATAACTATTTCCATCGAGCATCCATCCCCTACAAACATTCAAACGTCATAAGAACTTTGCGGGTCGGAGGTAATGTAGGTAAGTGCGCTCGAAAGGCCGAGGTCGCGTTCGGATAAGAAGCAATCTTCCTCCAGCTATCTACGCTCAGCTACCTACAGACCTACACTTGTATTACCGCGGATTACCTTCTATAGAAACTGCATTTGAGACTGACAAAAACGCACTATGGGGACAGCGTGGGTTGAGACAGAGGCTTCTCGTCGATTTATATATCATGGTAATGCATTGCCGTACCTAGCAACAAACCGTTGAAAGTAAAGATTCGTTCCCAATGGCTCCATTGGTCTCCCTATTAATAAGACAGATAAGAATTTAAATTGTCTGCGTCTCCATTTGTAATGTAAAAGAGACGTAATTATGCACGGGCATGTCTTGAACGCTGGGTGAAGCGCTTACGTTATTTTATGTATTTTTTACGATCCGTGCCACGTTTCGATTTACCCCACGTGCAGCATCTATGAGGATAATCTACGATACCTACTTATACTCGTACTACTGAAGCTCGTGCCTTATCGCCATCGTAAACTTCGTCAACCCATCTCGAGTTTCGGCTAAAGTCGGCTAAACGACACCTTGTCATTACAAAGGAGTAAAATCGAGTCCAGTCCCCGATTATCTTCCATCCCTTATTGGCTCATCAAACGCTAATACCACTTGATCCTCTTACTACTTATCTATACAGCCCGAGAGCCAGTCACTTGGCAATTTCATATGATTCACATGATTTGAGCAAAACAGAACTTGTAGACAGATAAGAAAGACTCTTTCAACATTCACAAAAATGAAAAAGGGTATTTCGATGCTGATACTCTATCGGTTGATCAACCATATTTCTAATCCTATCAGTCTTGTCCATCAAAAGGTTGTCTGGAAGGTACTTCGAACGTAATTCTACTTACTCTGTTTCCTTTATAATTTGTTTAGTATAAAATTATATTCTACTAGCTGTTAAGCCACGCCACGCTTCGCTGTGGATTTAAATATATATATATATACTAGCTGACTCGACAGACGTTGTCCTGTCAAAAGCCATTGCGTAACTATAGCAACCGTAGTATGTTGATGCTAACTTGTCAATTTATAGTAAAAATTTACAGTATAATATATATAATTTGCAATAAATTAAAATTGCGACTATAATTTGAGATTTAAACTATCCTATCTCGCAAGTTGGATCGAACTGCACATGGTGTGCGAATTTTATTATAATCGGTTAAGTGGTTTAGGAGTCCATTGAGGACAAACATTGTGACACGAGATTTATATATATTAAGATATATATATATGTATATATTTATTTTTTTAAGTAACATAGGCTATATAAATATATATAAGCCTATGTTACTTTGGGATAATGTAGCATTCGAATGGTGAAAGAATTTTTGAAATCGGTCCAGTAGTTTTTGAGTTTATTCCACACAAACATACAAAAATACAAATCTTTCCTTTTTATAATATTAGTATAGATTTGATACTTTAGACTCTACGACCACGGCCTAAAGTCGAGTTTCCTTCTATATATGACACCAGGAAATTTGACATAGTCATTCATCCAAATAACTATCCTAAAGGAACCGAGGAACTTTCACAAAGGTCGTCCACGTCTTTGTAAGATGGCTCAATAGAACCGACTTTTCACGTAACTAGCTCCCACACTATAGGCGCTGAACTAAGATTATCCCTAACGACATAGAAAAACCTACATAAGGCGAGCTAAATCGATTGCCCTAGAAACAGGAAGCACCTACGTATCATCTTATCGTAACTACATTCTTTATGACGTTGCCCGTATAAAGCAATCTTAGATTTAGCAGCTCATGGATTTTGAGTCTAGTACAAAATTTACCAAAAAAGTGTCTAAAGCTACACAAATTATAAACACAACATATGTACATATATGTATATACTCATACATATATGCACACATACATGCACATAATATACATAAATAGAAAAATCAATACCTAAACTAATTTAAGTCCGACTCCGTTTTATTTAGTTTGCAACAATTGTCGTCTACTTTTATTGTTCTAGCACAGATTAGTTAACAGTAACTGCAGTTTAATCTACCTTTAATTGAGATAGTTTTGAGTGCCTCTCTGACTCAAAATCCATGTTTTGTGGATTAGTAAGTACTACGACTAGGGCTTAAATCATATTTGGTACTATTTTTCAAGGAGTGATAACAAGCGGGACGCGCTCGCGACTGCGTCCTTCCTATAGCTGTGTTAATTTTAACAAAACCTGTCAAAACTACGTTAGCCTTCATAGCGAAATCCATATGTTTGTAAATCTATGATGCCTCGGATACTTTGCGCCATCTATCGAGGGTAGTGTCGCGATACGATTACATATTCCCTGTCAACTTTAGCGAGTGAAAGTTTACGTGATTCGATTTTATTGCTGCTCCAGTATCGATGTTCTTTAAGTTTTGTACATACCTGTATTCTACAAGAAATGTGTACGTAACTCTTCCTTTTCTTTATGAAAATGAGGTGAAACATGACTAGATCTCTAGAGAAAGTATTGTATTTATAGCTATTTTATTATTAAGTATGCTAGAGAACCAAATACGGCTTTGGAAGTTTCGTGTTTGCTAGTTTAAACGAAATAAGGTTTACAAAAGTGTGTTAAGGCTCTGCTTTCAGCCAGAGCATATGTTTTTTGCATATTTTCAACATTTCTAAAGTTACAAAATAACTAGGAAAATGAAGAAGTTGAAGATGCATTTTCTTTGCAAGAACATTAAAACATTTCACTAAAAATGAAAGTAATATTCATTTTGGTACATTCTATTTTAGCGAAAGAAGGAGAAGAAAAAAACCTCGAAAAAAATCTTTGGCCGGGGCCGAGGCTTCAATTGAGATTTTGCTGGAAGCTTTTCATTATTGTTAGCGAGGCAGACGACAGATAGTATAAGTATTTCTGAAAGTTATCGATCGCGACGAGATCGCGGCCCGCCGCCGCTCGCCAGCACGCATCAGATGTCTGATGCCGAGTCACGTACCGATCTACTTTTATATTCCATCTGGACGTCAAACTTTTATACAATATCCCTGCTTGATGCGGGTTCGAACCGTAGAACCTACTCTAAGCAGGCCACAAAGCGAGCCCGAATATCTTACAGAAATCTTCGCTTCTTAAGTTGTATGATATTTTATCGGAGATTTACACAGAATGGGCACGTCCAACCCTTTCACTTCCTTAACTATAACCGGTTTATTTATCGAAGGTGTTTTCCTCGATAGTAATATAAATAAACAACATGTTTTGATGTTCGTTTTTTAAATCCGTTATGTATTTGGGGCTTTAGTAAAGAACATGCCAGTGGCAGTGTATATTTGTAAAGCCTCTCGTAATACAAAAATCCTGTTTATAATTTAAAGTCGATGTTACCTCTTAGTGGGATGCGTTGAAACTGATGAACATTGATGAGCTCCATTGTTGTGAAATACTCGTCCTGTGGGGACGTCTGCTATCTGAAAAAAAAACTCAGATGAGCCACACTTATAGAAGATAGGGATAAAGCAACTCACAAAATTATTAATACGAGTATGTTCAGCTGATAGAGGAATGGAATAACGGAGTCATTCATAAATATTTGTATGTCTCATTTACGTAATATTTTAGAAAGAATGTGTTTTTTCTTGTTTTAGGCGTGGCACTTCAGTTCATCAAAAAGTTGAAGGGCGGCGAGGCAAGAGTAAATATCTCTTCTAGGAAACGTGTTTTGTAGCGACAAAAAGCCTGCCTGTAACCTGTCACCCCAGCGTGTCACACGTCACCTTTGAACCCCGTGTTGTACGCGCCCCATAAACACAGTTCAAAAGCTGACATTTCCCCAAACCACGGGTTCACTTAGCTACATTATTATAAACGGGCTCCAGCGGCCATCGGCGGATTCAAAGCCGGTAATATCGTTAACCAGACACAAACGGAGATCATGTACGTACAAAGCGGCCCGCGAGTGCTCTCTCAAGTTAATGAATAATTTCAGGGGGAAGGGGGAAACCCGCCCTTTTCCACTCCCGGGCAAATTAAACTCGAGCGATTGTGCAGTTCTCGTGAAGCGAATCTACTTATTAGATAAACGCCATCTATTGAGATATGTGTTATGTACCTAATACAAAAAGGTGTTTGACATATCGTACGAGTATATCTAATAAAAGAGACACCGCACTACGTTGCGAAATCAGCTCAATAACACCATCATAAACTCAAATAACGAAATGTAATAATTAAAGATCGATCATAAAATAATCTGAGCGTTAAATGGAACTATCAAACAAGTGTAGAGCTAGAAGTCACACACAGGCGCCACTCGAACCGTGAAAGGACTCCGAGCGGCATGACCTACATGCTAAGATGAAATTCTTTTCCACAATATTCTTATAAACATAGCTGACACTGGACAGTGAGTATACATACTTATGATCATTTTCATAGATAGATAAAAGCCTTGATTGCCCAAGTAAAACTAAAATCTCAGTGTAAGTAATACAATTTTTAAGTTTGAATATGTCTAGTTATTGTCTGAGAGTTATAAAGATGTAGTAGGGTCTACGAGATTACAGTTTAGGGAAAGCAATTCGTTTTACTAAGCGAAAAGTAAAAGATAAATGACTAATAACGACTAACAGCATTAATGATGTCTACAGGCGTTGGAAGATCTATAGAGATAATCCAAATGCTCAAGCCAACTACCATTTAGCAGCGTATTCAGCTCGCTGATGGGTTTTGAAGTACCTATTTAGAAATAGACAAGCCGAAACACACCATAGTCACATTAACTATGCAGGTACAGGTTTAGTGACAAGTGCTGGGCCGAATCTAGGAAGGGATAATGCAGGAGCAATCTCACGAGCCCTAGTTAGTTGGACCATGGACCAATACTTGACATTTCCTGCCTCTTAGCAAGTATCTAAATCCTTGTATGTCCTCGGGGACTAGGCCTATGTATCTTTGGCCTATATCCATAGTATAATAGCACTAAACCATACCTGCCTTTCTATCTTTTATTTATGTCTTTTTGCCACCGCTCAGAAAAGTCATAGATCCGGGGCTACAATTGCGACCGGCCTCTTCCGCCAAGCCCCGCGACGCACGCAACGCAGCCGCCTTTCCGGTCATATAAGCCGTCGCAAATACAGCTTTTTACGACTCCACGAGGTTATCATCGTAAATTTTCACCGAAATTTACGCCGTAGTTTGCAGCGTTCTGTTTCTCAAGTACGTACTCGTAGGTGCGATAGTTTTGTTTTCACTAAGAGTTGTGCTGTGATTTTTTCTGTTCTAATTACTGTACTGAATATGGATCATAGCACACGTCACACAAGTATTATAAATGCGAAAGTTTATCTGTTCGTTTGTTATTTCTTCACGTTGAAACGGCCAGACAGAATTGGATTATATTCGGAATAGAGATGGCTTTTATCGTGGATTCATACAGACTATTTTCATCTTCATCATCGTGCGGGTGAAACCACTGGCCGCAGCTAGTAGTTTAATATTTTTAGTACATATTTAGTTACTACTTTAGGTATCTATAAAATAAAATTTTACTTAGGATGCACATTGTACGCCGCTTTCAATACTATATCTAGGCATATGTCAGTATAATAGACAACTATACATTTTACAACTATACCTTCCTACAACAAAATTAATTCCATTTTCACATATCGCGCAAAATAGTTAAATCACTTACCAGATAACTGTATACCGAAATGAACAAAATGCTAATGGTAATACTCGTAATATCACGTGAAATATTCAGTACGGTTAAATTATTATCGCGCCGACTCTATCAAAATTAGGAAATCGTGTACTGGCACCCGAGGAAGGAAGTATCGTTTTGCTCTTTTCCGTTTCTTTAGTTCACGCAACATCGTTGATTTGCCGAAGCTTTTATAATGCTTATTTTTATATTGCCGACACCTTTTTTAGTTGATAACCAAGGTGTAAAAAACAATTTATCTTTTTACTGCTTGAAACAATTTAGTTTGGCAATGTTGAAGAGAACAAAAATATACATTTTTATTGATTCGGTAATACTTAGCTACGTAGGTCTTTGTTACATACAGCTACTTGCAACCACTAAGGACACCTATTTTCAATTTACTATAAAAATAAGTTAGTTGAAGTAATTAATTTAATTTTAAAACTTTTTAATACTGTTGTCTTAATCATTCATTTTATAGGTAACAAAAAAAACATACTCATCGAATTGGGAATCGTCTCCTTTTTGGAAGTCGGTTAAAAAGCTATAGGTACATGACAAAAGTATGAATATGATCCTTTGATAATATAATCTCAAAAAAATGATTGGGACGAGGAACCAGCCAGCTTTTGATGGATTGACTAGCTCTCTACAAACGTCTAATGAATACTGACAAACTACCGATGCCAAGTCTCCTTAAACGATACAGACCGGTTTACAGTCCAACGTAAATAAAGAACACTCATTATTCATACCACAAAACTAATTTCCAAAGTGTCACTGCCGAGTCTGATGGCAGTTCGAAAGAAAAAGTAGCACCATTTGTCATGAGAGAATGTCCGCAGCCAATCAGTAAAAAAATATGAAAACGCAATAGTAAAAATATCTTTATGCACGGTCTTGAATTAGAATTATATTCGGAAAGCCGCAGAACGGAAACGTGTCGGTGATGCGACGGTCGCGGCGACAAAATTGGCATGTGCTAGCAGCACTGACTCACAATAGAAAATATCCAGTCGTAAAGCCTGGTCTATATTGATCCAGTATCTTAATCTAGTGCTGGAATCTGAATCGCTTTAGGGTTCCGCTCCAAAATGGTAAAAAAGGAACACGTATGGACACCGGTGTCTGTCCGTACGTCTGTATATCATAGCCAATTTTTGTTTTTTTTTTTTTTTTAGTTAACCTGTAATGTCCCACTGCTGGGCAAAGGTCTCCTCCAAGTTCTTCCATAACTGCCGGTCTTGGGCCAGCACTGTCCAGTCCTTTTCAAACTTCCCCAGTTCGTCGCGCCATCGCGTCGGAGGGCGGCCTGGGGGTCGACTGTCCGGGGGCACCCACTCTGTGGAGACCTTTGCCCATCTGTCCGGGTGCATTCGGCTTGTGTGGCCCGCCCTCTCCCACTTGAGCTTGGCAAACCCCCCATTTTTGACTAATGTTGACAAACTTCAGTCTAATTGAGCATCCATCCAGCGCTGAGTTAAGATCTGATGATAACTATAGAACGGCGTAGATCCAGTCCTAAGACCAATTTTATTGTCATTTTACAACAATAATGGATCAATGTAAATCAGCCATAGAAACCAAGTAACTTTCATAAAAATACGAATATAAATAGTGGGTAAATACATATGTAAACCTGGTGTTATAATCTAAGAATAGACATTCTGCGCAATCCACTGGACGTGGGTTTTTATTAAAACCATTTACTGGTGGGTCTCTTCTTGCGCATGTCATTAGTTTTGGATCTTGTGCCAATCGCCCACTGCTTTTCTCTCGTGTTAATCGAAACTACAGTTAATACACCGATCATCACAAAAATTATTCAACCAGTTAAATCAGTATCAAATGGGATGTCAGCCAAATTTCCAATTTGCAAAAAAGTTAATGGAAAAGGAACCAAAATACCATCCAGCGTGGAACTGGCATAATTTAACAAAAACATACTTAAGCATCCATTGTACAACGTCGTTTAAAAGAACACCTGCTATAATTGTACGGTGAAGCTAAATTGCAAATCCCTGTTTCTGTCGTAATGTATTGTAAATGTTATTTTAGCAGTTTTTTTTTTTTTTTTTTTTTTTTTTTTGTTTGTTACCTCATAACTTATGACTGGGTGAATCGATTTTGATAATTCTTTTTTTATTAAAAAGCTGACGCTTCCCATTTGGTCCCATTTCAATTTAGTCCAGTTCTGATAATGGTATCCATGAGAAAACCATATAAGTCTTAAAAAACATACAGACGAATTGATAACCTCCTCCTTTTTGAAGTCGGTTAAAAACATACTTAAGCATCCATTGTACAACGTCGTTTAAAGGAACACCTGCTATAAATTGTACGGTGAAGCTAAATTGCAAGTCCCTGTTTCTGTCGTAATGTAGTGTAAATGTTATTTAGCAGTTTTAGGTTTATTTTTGTGGCCGTTGAAGGCTTTAACGGTCTCGTTACCGTAAATTGAAAGAGTGGTACCTAAGCTTCGTCTCGACGCGGCTTAGGTTTTGTTTGTGATTTAAATCATATAAAAAATACTAGCTGCGCCCCGCGGTTTCGCTCCCTCCACTTGGATCCACAGTTCGGCTCCATATGTGGATCCCATGGATACTTTTTTTTTTACCCACGCGATGATGATGATGAGAAGTAGACTATGTGTTAATCCAGAGCATAAGTTATGTCTATTTAAAATTTCATTCAATTCAGTCCTGCCCTTTCAGCGTTGAAGGAGTAACAAACATACGAACAAACTTTCACTTCTATAATATCAGTGCGATTCCCATACGCGTTTAGTTCTTATTGCGTGCATCTTTTTATTTTGTGATCAATTAAGTATGTTATTATTATGACGCCACTTTCTGACTTTATATTATGATCTGTTGAGTTAATGAGTCAAACAGACAGAAAGGCAGCAGAACAGAATGATAGGTACTCTAACTTATATCATAGGTAAGGTATAAATGTAGTAGACTAAGAGCAAATACTAGCTTAGCCTGGTTTAGCCGTAACTTTGTACTATAATCTTAAAGCATGAGCTGTGATACTTATTAGCTAATTTATTTAAATAGGAAAGTCCAATACTGTCCGAACAAATTGTGTCGGCAATAATTACACGATGCCGACAAAC